>JAJKFI010035451.1:0-17393 GCA_029204185.1 Lerista edwardsae | reverse complement strand
TATTATTATTATTATTATTATTATTATTATTATTATTATTATTATTATTCAACCCCACCCTCCCAATGGACAAGGCAGCCCGGAGAAGATGCCCTCCCTCTGCTCCATTCCACTCCCTCCCACCTTCCCCTGCCCACAGAAGCCCATGCGCTGGCTGAACTCACCTAGTGCTGGCTTACCTAGTGCCATCCTCAGCACTTCTGGGCCAGCACAGCTGCCTGCATTTTACGGCATTTTGGTGATACCGCAGGGCCGAGGCAAGCAGCTTGCATCAGCCCTAGAGCACTCTTGGATTGTGCCCTCAATGGGGCTTACTCCCTTGTACGTGTATTTAGGATTGCAGCCCGTACTGGGGAGAAGTTCTACCATCCAAGATGGAATTTCTTCTCCACTTTGACCTGATGAGTCAGCAAATGCGCAGACAATGTGCCTTTCGGATCCAAATGTGTACCACTCAAGGGTTCCAGCAGCAGTCTTCTAATTGAATTCCCTCTCCATTTCCTCACCCAAATCCTCTCATATTAAAGGTCCAAATTGCATTTCCAATGACATTTGCAGAAGAAATTGGAATTTAAATGGGTATAAACAAGACCCTACAATGTAAGGATCTACAATCTGTCCAAGCTCTTATCTTAATAATAATAAAAAAGGCAGCCAGAATTCTGAAGGTTCCCAGTCCAGTGGCTGGAGCAATTTAATAAAGCTTCGGTTTTGACTGAACGGTGATGACATTGTGAGACAGAAAGGCTCAACTATTCAGTACAGTAAACACAATGAGCATGAAAAACTGTCTAGGATGACCTAATGGGAAAATATTAAAACTAGTTTGCAAGATGAGCAGGACTTTTATGTTCATTTAATATTTAATTTCTCAGTTTGGGCTACTTTTGTTCCACAATGTTCTGCTTTGTCTGATACTTGAAATAGACTTCCACTGTTAAACTTTTCAACTTGCTTTTGGTTTTGGCAGCAAAGACTAAATTAGAAAGATAGAGCAAAATTGAGAGTCACATTCTGACCACTCCACTTTATCCTCTCCTGCACAACAGCAAAGATTGAAATAATTCTGCGTTATTTCTCTGTTGCAGTGGTTCCCAACCTGGGTATCGGGACCGCCAAGGTGGTCACGAACTGATTTTCAGGGAGTCGCGAAGAGCTTGGGGCAGCCGTCTTAAAAAGCTGAGCACCACCATCTTGGAAGCTTCTTCTGGGCTAGGGAAGAGGCTTCCCCATTAAACTGCCACTTCCTCAGTGTTTGCAGCTGTGAGGGAAATTAGTCTTGCTCCGGGCTCATCTTGGGTGTGTGCCTATGCATGTGATGCATAAGGCCATAAGGCACTTTCGCACAAGTGCAAGAGGGGCTGATTTGATGCTGGCAGCGGCCTCAGCCCTGCTGTACTGAAGACAGGTGCAGCTAAGCCATCCCCGGGCCCTCTGAGTTTGGCCAGCGTGGGGCTGTTCTGGGTGGGGGAGAAGGCCGGAGGGAGGTAGAACGGGGCGGGGTGAAGGTGTTCCCGCTGGTGGGGCATCCCAGCGATGGGATCTACAAACGACCTGGGGGAACGCTGGGCGGGACTTCTGCGGGGCTTCCGCGTGATTGGCTGCCCGTTCGCAGCATTCTGCAGCTGTCCTGGCCTCGGGGGGGGGCTGCCCCTGGTTAGCACGCCCCACCGCTGCTCGCCCAGGCACCTGGCGCGACCCTCACCCATCCTCCGCAGCGAGCAGGAGCCCCCCCCCCGAGGGCAGGGCAGCTGCGGATCGCCGCGGACGGGCTGCCAATCATCCGGATGTCCCGCCTAAGTCCCGCCCAGCGTTCCCCCAGGTCGTTTGTAGATCCCATTGCTGGGGCATCCTGGGGAAGGAGGAGGAGTTCGAATCTGGCTCCAACCCCCCCCCCAACTGAGGCCATGCAGCCCCAGTCCGAGCCACTGCAGCCTGCACAGATCTGAGCAGCCCAATAGGGGTGGCTGGCGCTTACCCCAGGGTAAGGGGACAAACATCCCCTTGCCTCATGGTGGCTACAGTAACCTCCCAACCTCGCTGGACACAGTGCAAGCCTGCCTGCCTGCCTGCCTGTTCCAGCGCAGGTTAGGATTTTGTCCTTAGTGGCAGTAACCCTATATTTCATCCCTGCAAGGACCTATTGGAATCTGGGAGCCAGTCTTCAAGGCTGTTGGCTGCTGCAAACTATCATGATCTCCAGTCAAACGGGGGTGGGGGTGAAGAACTGGCTGCTTTCTCTCCCTTTCTCTTACACCCCTTGATTGGGCATAGCTGGAAAGCGGTCAGATAAACAATACTCTGCACGCAGTGCCTTCACGCTTCTTTATCTCTGGTTTTGGGGGGAGGATATATAGGCAGGAAACGTGGGAATAATGCTTAAGGAGGAAACTTGGTTGACGCTTTTCTTGGCCAAACAATGCATGTGGGATGGTTGCTGCCATGTTGACATTGTCTGAGCATGCTATGTGGTTCATGCCTCCAGCTATGCAGGATGGTACATTCAGAGGCAGGGTTGCTTTCTTGAAAACAGGCATATGTGCAAAACCTTATTCAGGGCAATGGTATTTGTCTTCAAGATAGGTTGACGCTTTCATCTTATTCGGGTTCTAATATCTACACTATACTGACAGCGAAATCCTAACCTGTCCTGAAACAGCTGGCCTGCGCTGCACCAAATGCAGGTTTGCTGTCTCCAGAGTTCACCTCAGGGCAAAGGGACGTTTGTCCCCTTACCCCGGGGTAAGCCCAAACCGTCCCAATGGGTCTGCTCAGAACTGCGCCTGCTTAGGTTTGCACTACAGAAAGTTTTAAAAAGGTCTTGGACCAAAGTATCTAAATTTCGGGTGTCTGGATAAGGAATCATCTACCTGTACTGGAAACACATAAGACACTAAGGTGTTAAACATGGGGCTTCAAATCTGAGTCTTTGGGTTTGCCATTGGCATTTTTCAAAAAATGGGCAATACTAAATATGAAAAGTTAGTTTAAATTCGAGCATCCAACCTCATCAGAGCAACGTATCAGCCTGGCATGACTTAAGCATCTCAAACCTCTGTATGAAAATTCAAGAGAGGAACCTGTAAAATCCTGACAAACTAGCAATGCAAATTAATGCCTCCACCATCATTTAATCCACACACAACATTTCTTCACCAAACATGCTTACCTTTCTGGGTTTCACTTTGTCATGGTAGTCGTACTGAAAGATTCCCTTGTAGCTTAGTCCTAACCACCAAGGAATTCCCTGCTTGTCCTAGAAATGAAAAACACACACACACAACACAATAAATTTTGCACTGAAGGAGGTTTGACAGCACACAGGAACATAAGAAGAGCCTTGCTGGATGAGACCAACAGCTTGTCTAGTCCAGCTCTGTGTTTCACACAGAGGGAACCAGCTGCCTCTGGGAAGGAGTTGGTCTGGACTTGCTATGTTTTGGTCATTCACTATTTACAAAGAATCTACATGACTGCTGCTTTCTAGTGTTTGCCAACTTTTTTTCAGATTTGAGGCTATTTTTTAAAATTTAAAATACAATCACAGTGCTAGTCTTTCTCTGCAACTCCAGGGAGCTGGAGTCTTTGGAGTCCATAGAGCTGTCTCTTTAATTAGCAGCTTCCTGTTTGAAGCTACTGCCTCTTTTATTGCTTGTTGTTTAATATGGCAGCATTATTATTAAGAAAAAGATTCTTAATTGCACCATACTCAGTTCCCTTCTTAGGGGAGGGACACAATTACTGATGGTTTCTCTTTTATTTCATTTCTTCCATTGAGATCAGTATTGATTTGTAATGCTAATGTTGTGTTGAATGCAGCGATGGGATCTGCAAATTGAGAAGGGGAACGCTGGGCGGGACTTAGGCGGGACTTACACATGATTGGCAGCCTGTCCACAGCGTTCCGCGGCTGCCCTGGCCCGGGGGGGGGCTCCTGCTCGCCATGGAGGACGGGTGGGGGCGCACCGGGTGCCTGGGCGAGCAGTGGTGGGGCGTGCTAACTGGGGGCAGCCCCCCCCCCCGAGGCCAGGGCAGCCGCGGAACACTGCGGATGGGCAGCCAATCAAGTGGAAGTCCCGCCTAAGTCCCGCCCAGCGTTCCCCTTCTCAATTTGCAGATCCCATCACTGGTTGAATGGCAATAAAAGGGGCAGAAGTTGCAAGGAAGAATTACTAAGGGCCCAATCCTATCCAACATTCCAGCGCTGATGCAGCTGTGACAATGGGGCATGCGCTGCTTCTTGGTGTGGGTGGAGCAGCATGGAGGCCTCCACAAAGTAAGGGATCATTTGTTTCCTTACCTTGGGGCTGCATGGAAGCTGCATCGGCACTGGAAGGCTGGATAAGATTGGGCCCCAAGTAATTTCATCTTCGCGAAAGTGAATGGAAAGTAAGCATAATGGAAATATATTGAATGGAAAGTAAGCATAATGGAAATATATTGATCATGAGGACTGGCACGGCTGGATGCCAGCAGTGCTGGTTTAAGTCCTTAACATTTACAATTAATGACATTATTCCACGATCTCTTGGCAGGTGCCTGATTCAAGATATATATGAATTCAATATGAAGTCATTTCAGTTATTTAACACGCTAGACAAAATTTTCATAACAGAGCAGTGTAAATCAAGATATACTGTATATCTGCTGCAGTTGTCCATGATCACCTGATTCATTTACAGTGCAATCCTAACCAGTGGTGTCATTCAAATGATTTAGGAACAGGAACTCACTTTTGATTGGCACTTGTCGGGAACCCGGAACCAGCCCGCTAGGATCCGGAACGCCCGTTCTGGTCCGTCCCCCCTGAATGACATCACTGCCTTCGCCCCCCTAGGAATCCGGAGTCGCTCCCTTTAACCCTCTGAGTGCCGGCCAACCAAGAAGAAAAGCTCTTTGCAGAGGAATTGGGAGGGGGGAGAGTGAAGTGGGCGGAGTCAGCCCTAATTTTAACTAGTGGAACTGAGTTCCCCCGCGTTCCCCCTGTATGACATCACTGATCCTAACCTGTGCTGGAACAGGCCGGCACCTGTTTGCTGCCTCCGGAGATCACCCCGGGGCAAGGGGACATTCATCCCCTAAGCACCAGCCACCCCGATGGGCCTGCTTGGATTGATGCCTGCCTTTTAGCAGGTGCAAGTCCCATCATGCAGCAGTGGCCCAAATCAGGTCTGCACGGCCTGGGGACGGGGGTTTGGATGTGGCTTAATGGCCACTTCCAGGCTCCACCCCGCTCCCCTGGCCATCCTGCCCACAGGAATGCCCTCCCCCTGCCTCATTCCGCACTCCTCCTGCCTTTTCCCCTGCCCAGAAAAGCCCCTGCACTGGCTGAACATGGCCAGCACAGGGGCAGCTCACCAGCCGCCCATTCCAACGCAACTGTGTTGACACAGCTGCCTGCGTTGATACAGCATTGCGCTGGTGTGAAACTGCCTTATGATACTTTCCTGACAGTGTTGGGCCAATGCCACACACATGCATTAGCCCAAGGGCACTCTTGGATTGCGCCCTTAATTCCACAACTCGGTACTTACCTTGACTGCATAATAATGGACTCCATATGTTGGAAGAGATTCTACAATGCTCATGTAACTGTGGAAAGAAGCATGTAAGAACAGCATGTCATCAAGTCATATGGGAAGAAGAGATGGAAAGGGAATACATGAACAAGCATTTGGGCACTTTTTTTTTAGCATATGCAGACCCAATTGATATGAATTCCACTGCACCTGAATTGTGTGAGCATATGTCTGTAATTAAATGTGCAAAATGGGTGGGAAGTAGGTAGGACGTGTAGGGTGAATTGTTTGCCACCTGAAATGACACCTCAAACAGAAAAAAGGTGGCCATGGCAGACAGGAGGGCATTCACATTGCATGAAAACTGCGCAGTGGAGCTCTTCCTGCCGTGCCAAGCTTCCAACCGCTGTTTGGAGCAGGGCAGTCTCTCTGCCAAGTGGCAAGTGACACCCTGACAAGTTTGAGAACAGCTGCACAAAGGAGTAATTGATGAAGTTTCTGAAACACAGTTTGGGGAAAACTGTCCTGCTATCAAGGAGATGCAAGCTACAATTATTTGCAGAAGTCACAACACTCCCCCGCCCCCAGAAGCAAAGGTTACGGTATTTAATTCCTCTTCCTGACTTACTTGACAATAGCTTGACCTCTTGTCTGGCCATTCAGCTTCTTGTAATGCTCAATAACTCGGTCCTCACTGTGAAGAGGAGAAACAGAATTTTATTTTTAGTACAGCTGAGAAAACAGAGAATAAACTCCTCTTTAGCCGTGTTCTTCAACCTATGGGCCATGACCCCCCCATGGGGTCACAAAGCCTCCTTCAGTGTGTGTGAGTGTGGCAACCTTTCAAAGCCTGTGCAAGAGAGGGCTTGAATCCAATCCAAAAATGGGACTGCCTTATCAAAACTGGATAGATTGGATCCTGGGAGTGGGGCAAGATCAGTGATGGGTTCCCAGAGCACAATTCTAACCTGCAGTTAGGCCAGCCCAGTTAGGCCAGCAAAGTTTGGCCGGCACAAGGGACACTATATAGTATGTTTGGACCACTCTCGGAGTCAGAGGCCAACACACAGATGTGCGCCACCCTCGCTGACTCCAAAACGCATTGGACCAAAACGAGTGGTCCAAACGCACTTTACGGTGGTCCTTGTGCCTGCCAAACTTTGCTGGCCTAACTCCAGGTTAGGATTACGCCCCCAGTTTCATACTTTATTGGGGTCACGGCCCAAAAACGGTTAAAGACTACGGCTCTCAAGAAGAGGCATGAAGGAGATGTAGCTAAGCAATCTGTGAGAGAATTCTTAACACCCTCACCAGTTCCCAGAATACTTGGAAGGAAGCCATGATAGTCGAACTGTTACAAAACCAATATAAGTTTCTAATGTTTATCTCTTCACTAGTCTTGATCGACTGAACGTCCTCAAAATAAAGACGACTGAAAACTTCAAAATTACCAGTAAGCCAGAGATGGGTGTTCCTTAAGTGCTTGTGTTGGAAGAGCTGGAAGCTTCTTTAAGTCAGTCCTTACAACTTCATTGCTGGAAAAAGGAAAGGATCCAAAGAAGAAAATTCATCAGTAAGAATTAACCATGAAACTTGGTATGGCTGGCTGAACTGCTCTGGTCTGAACATCTGTTCTCCCTTAATGAAATGCAGTGAGGAAGCTTTCCCCCCTTCTCTTTATTTATTTCGCATTAGGGAGTAGAGTAACCTTTCCACTATAGTATCAGAATTACGGCAAAGCTATCACAGATGTCTGGGTTTCTTTTTTCCATCATTTCATAACATCAGCACTGAACGTAAGAAACCACCACAGTGTGATTTCAGGGAGAAACTGTAGGGAACTCTCTATGATGTAGAGGGGAAAAAAGATACACAAGACCCTTTTATTCAACTACCTCCAAAAATGCTCCAAAAATGCAGCAGTTTATTGGAACACCAGCCTAGTTCATGTCTTAACAAGCATCAGAGCGCAATCCTAACCTGGATTTAGGCCAGCAAGGTTGACTGACACAAGGGCCACTGTAAAGCACATTTGGACTACTCTCGGAGTCAGAGAGGCCAGCACACAGATGTGCACCATCCCCTCTGACTCCAAGAGTGGTCGAAACGCACTTTACTGTGGCCGTCATGCTGGCCAAACTTTGCTGGCCTAACTGTGCCAGCCTAACTCCAGGGTAGGATTGCACTCTCACTTTCCCCCTACCCCTAGGGCTTGCTCAGAGTAGGGGTGGGGATCGGTTCACAGCTCTTCTTTGAGAAAACAAGGGAAAATGTTAACCTCAGTGCTAGTCTGAAAAAAATAAAAGGTGATGTTCGTGGATGATGGGAAAATGCCACAAGAAGAAAAGTTGCATGCTTGTACTTGGATGAGAACAGTCACCTAATTAAAGAAATTTTGCTTGAGTAACTATATGAGTTTTAATCAATTGTGCAATTAATTTATCTAATACATTCGCATAGATTTCATATGAATAGAAAAATCACTCTGAAGTCATTTGGCTCATTTTAGAAGATGCATACTGATCAGTACAGGCCACAACATTATCTAGCAGTCATTGCACTATAGTTAAAATGCTGTAAATAAAATAATATTTTTGTTTACATAACTATACTTGCTTCAGCAGGCAAATCTCACAATCTGTGACCTGTGCCAAATGTATTTGTTTTTCCTGTGAAAAGCTGAGAAAGTTAGTGGAGGGTGGTTTGCCCAAACACAAATATTATCAGGGAATCAATATGACAGATTTTTCCAGACTGGAAGCTTCAAGCCAAAGAGATACGTGTTGGACATACACCAAGTCTCTTAACAACTGACAACACTGACTGAAAGCATCAGAGATTTCCTTGAACCACTAGCAGCAGCAAATAATTCTTATCATGTTTAGATCCCTGTTATGGGCCGTTTGCATCACAGTTGGAAGTGTCAGAGTACAATTTTCTGGTCTTTTATGCACTGGTCCCATATGTGCATTCCTATCTGACCTCACTTTAGTTCTTGTTGCAGCACAGCCCAAAAGAGATGCAGGGTGTCGAGGGCATACAGTTCACAAGTGGAGGCTTTTGGAACTGTTCTCCTGAGTAACATGTAGTAGCTCGAAGGAACACAAAAGCAAAGTGGCATGGAATCCAGTGTAGGTAAGGGCTGCCTTAGCTCAGGAGGCAGGATTGAAGCGGACAGCATTGATCAGCACACTTTGCATGGTTCTACAACAAATTCGCATTGTGGATGAATACAGTCCTCCTTATCCGCTAGGGTTAGGTTCCTGGAAATCTTTGTGGATAGTGAATTCATTGATCCTATGGAATCACTGATTCTATGGAATCCTTAATCCTATGATCATTGACGAATCATTGATACTATGGAATCACTGGAATTGGGTGCAATTACCTGCCATCAGAAAAATCCAGCAGAGACCCTCAGAAGTATCTTTAAGCTCATTATCTTTAAGCTCATACTCAAGAAGTATCTTTAAGCCAGCAGGATGCAGCAGGAAGTGCCAAAAGATCGCTGAACACCGCAGGGACCTTCTGGAGGCTGCAGGGACCTTCAGAATGGCACCTGTACCAGCATGGATCCCTTAAACATGGCCAGCGGATGCTTCTGCTGGCCATTTTAAAGAAGTCAACGCTGGCCACAGATACCATTCTGAAGGTCCCTGCAGCCTCTGGAAAGTCTCTGCATAGTGGATAATGAGGACAGAGGTGCAGACAATGCGGTAAGTAGCAATTCTGCCTCTTGCAGATAAGCCAGTTCACAGATAGTGAGGTCACATATGAAGAGGACTGACTGCACTTGCACAAACATACTATGCACAAACATACTAAGACTTCCATGGCTGGGTGAGTCTAAAACATAGTTTAAAATGACACTTGTGTCTTCAGACCGTGGATTGAAACACATTGTGGGATTTAGTCCGAGTGTTTCACTTTCACCTGTGGAAAGCATTTTCAGGGGTTATAAAGAATTCTGTATCCTCTGCTCACTGTTCTGAATAACATCCCTTTTTTAAGGTGGCTCAAGTAGATGTCTAATTGGTCTCACCTGATAACTGGCCACAGACTTACATGCCTTTAAAAGTGTGGGTATGCCTTTAAAATGCAAGCAGGAGCTGGAAAGTAGGTCTGCAGATGGTCCACAGGTGTGCCGCATGAATTTGGGGAGGGTCATTTATTAGTAGGGCTATTAGGGAATGTGAGCCCTCTGCCAGCAGCAGGGTATGCCTCATCAATTGTAAAAAAACCAAACAAATCCTGATGGTGTGGCCCAAGTGGAACAGCATGATGAGTGATATGCAGATTCCAGCGGCATCTACAGCAGCGTATTGACTGAGAGGATGACCTGTTCCCCAAGCGTCAACTAAGGACTAAAGAACAAGAAGAGAGTCTTGCCAGTTTGCCATGAGACAAAAATAACTACCTGAGCGGGCTGTCACACATGCCTGCTGGACTGAACCACTTTGTGGGTCCCATGTGGTGCAGGTCCACTTATTTGCACATATGGTACAGGTCTACCCTATTTAAATAGGATAAGGTAAAGGTAAAGGTTTCCTCACAACCGAATGGTCTAGTCGTGACCGACTGTAGGGGGCGGTGCTCATCTCCGTTTCAAAGCCTGTAGAGCCGGCGTTTTTGTCCGATCATGTGGCCAGCATGACTCTATGCCGTAGCGCACGGAACGCTGTTACCTTCCCACCGAAGTGGTCCCTATTTATCTACTTGCATTTTAGGTGCTTTTGAACTGCTAGGTTGGCAGGAGCTGGGACAAGCAACGGGAGCTCACTCTGTCACGCAGTCTCGAACTCCCAACCTTGCGGTTGAAAGCCCAGCAACAGCGGATTAACTCGCTGCGCCACCACGTCCCATATTTAAATAGGATAGAATGGGCTTAAAGATACTTCTGGATCCTGGCAGAAACACAATGTTTACTATCACTGTCATTGTGGTGCAATAAGACAGGCTACATGTTGGTTCCTGTAATTCATTAACAAGCACTAATTGCTTAACTGCAAGTTCATTACAAGGAATGAAAATTACAAACTGTACATTTCCATTATGTAAATATATTGCTTAGGAGCAAATTACCCCTCTGCTTTCCTTTCCATCTAATTAGCACTCATTTAATAGTTCTTAACGAGATGCTTTTTTTCCATCCACCTCATCAGGTTTCCTGACTTCTCAAGGCCGAAAATGGATTGTTAATCATTGCTGTTTAAGAAGACTCATCTGTGACTTTGGATTGTGTTAGATTTTCTGATATTCGACAGCACTGAATCAGTGACAGATAATATTATTTACCGTTTGGCAATACTTAATAGCTAGTGTGCAGCAGCATTTGGAAAGGTTTCATGTTCGATGCCTGGTAAAATCAAAACCAATCAAGATTGGCATGACAAGTCGACAGGCCAAACTAGATGTGATGCAATGGATTTGTGAATAGGAACTACAATTTGTCTTAAGCAGCTATGGGGAAGATAATGAGGACTGGGGATGCTGTATTGAAAGAAGCATTGATTTTTTTGATTTTTTAACCCTTTGCCCTGTGCCATTTTTCTAATTAAATTGTCCAATCCCTATATGTTGTAACATATAGACACGTATACCTGCCATTTCACGCCCTTGCACTATGCAAACAACAACAACAACAAAACACAGGATCACATTACCTATTCAGAGCAACAGCTAGTTTGGCTCTTAGTCACAATGCTATACCAGCTCTCTTCTTAGGTCAGAATCCTAACCAACTTTCCAGCTCTAACATAACTGTGCCTTTGGGGCCTATTCTGCATTCTGCAGTGGAGTAGAAGTCATGGAGGCTTCACGGTAAGGGAATATTTTCCCCCACACCTCGGAGCTGCATTGCCCTTAACCCAGTGCTGGAAAGTTGGTTAGGATTGCGCCCTTAGTCTAATTTAAAAAGTGTCGCAGAATTAAACATTGTAAATTGATTGAGCTAAAACTAAAATATATTTTTCCCAGAAGCTTACAATCTAAAAAGGTGATAAAGATGCATACAAACAACCTTTGGCAGAATAAAATGTTTCTTATGTTTGCAATAAAATGTCTAAAAATGTTTGCAATACTCCTGGCATGGCACAAGGGAATTGTGCCATCTTACAGAATGCTGTGGACTGCGCTATCAGTGTGGAAAGCTTCTCCCCAGGGGAGAAAGGCGAGGTAGACATAGGATAAGTAAATAATAAACCTGAGGGTCACTTTTTATGTCCGACTGGGAAGGCATGTGACTTCCCATAGAGGTACATGATTCAGGCAGCGACAGCCCACAAAAAGCTCCCTGTGTTGTGTATCTATGAGGTCTAAAAATATAAATATTGTTGGGTTTTTTTTAAAAAAAAAGCAGGTGCAATATGAATGTACAATTCAAACAAATGTATGGTCACCCCCAGAAAAAATGAATATTTTTAAGATTGAGCTACTCATGCATTTTGACTTCTCGATCAAAACATGGAGAAAAAAAATCCCGTTCAATGGGGCTAAATGATTTTCCTTTAGAAAAAGACAAAAAGACCCAGTTTGGGGTCAGGACTGTACTTGAAATGATACAAACCTGTGTTTTTTTTGGGGGGGGGAATACCTTGCAATCTAATACAAGGGACATTCTTTGTGAAGAATGATGGAGGGAAGTTACACAACGATGCTTCTGTTGACTGCAGGGCCTTCAAATAATTACTGTCTGGCTCTCTTTGGAATCCACGGAATTGGAGCAGTCTATTGATAACAAAGCAGGGCTCTCCTCACTGGGTCTTTCTGGTACTCTCAGAAAAGCGGAGGATCAGAATCGCAGCATTCCTCATCCTATTAGGAACAGGCTTCTCCCCTCCTTCCCCCACCCTTGGCAATTTGTTTGGGTTCAAGTAACCAAACTTTTAATGAGTGACAGCTTGAAACTTCTCCTTTGAATTGTGTGCAAACCACACCATGAAAGGCATGCCTGGGAAAGTATTAAAGTTCCCATCCACAAAATTCAGGTATCAGAGAATGTGACTTATGGCCCAGTCCTGTCCTGAGCCAACACCAGTATCCCTCATGCTGCCTGGGACATGGCCATTGCAGAGGCCAGACGAAGGGAGGTACTAGCAGGAAGGTCAGCACCCATGGGCATTCCTGGGTGAAGGCGTGGAGAGAGCAAAACTGGGCAGGGGGCAGAAAGGAGGGTGGTTCAGGCCTGGGAGGGGCATGGTGATGTCGACAGAAACTGCGGCTGGCTCTTATCTCCCCTCCTGCGCCTGAAAGCCCTACACGGGTTTACTCAGTGCTGTCTCAGTGACTGAGTTGGTGCAGATACAAGTAGATGCATAGGGGATTAGATGCTGGGGCCCGACACAGGGTAAGGCAACTATCATCATCAGAACCTTATATCCCTGGGGATGCGTGTATGAATGCTATGTTTGTGGAATAGCCAAGTACTTTTATTTTTTATTGTGGTTGGTTTTAAATTGTGTTTAATATTGTTGGTTTTATTGTTGTAAGTTGCCTTGGTGGTCTTCTTATGGCGAGATGGGAAGGCAGTCTAAACTTCCTTTAAATAAATGATAAATAAAGCCAGAATGGGCACAGAGAAAGCCTTATACATAACAATGCTCGCTCAGCTGCAAATCTACAGCAAGCAGAGTGCAATCCAGGAACAGAGATGGGCTGGTGCACGTCCCTTGCGCTGCCCAGAGAGTGCTGTGAACACGCCGAAAAGCACATTTGTGCCTCCTTCAGAATTGGCTGAGCCGGTGCACAGACACAGGCTGGCTTTGTGAGGCTGCGCCAGAAAAGGTAGGTTTGTGCCGGCCAAGACAGCCAGCACTGGGGAGGGGGGGGGAGGATGGAATGGGAACATTTTTTGGATGGGTGGGTGGGGGAAGGCAGGATAGGGTAGACTAGTGGGCAGACTGGGCCTGCGAGGCAGGTGGGACAGGCCTGGGTGACTTAGGCCACATCCTAAGCCCCTTCTGGCCAGCCCAGTGTTACATAGAGCTGCTCAGATCTGCGCTAGCAATTTCGCTGGTGTGGTTCCGAGTAGCTCCATAAGGGTGGCTGCAGTGTGACATGAGGTAAGGGGAAATAAATCCCCTTACTTAAAAGTTGTGTGGCAGGCAATATCCTGCACTGGATACGGCACATGCCATTTGTCCTGCCTATTCCGGCTCGAGATCGGATTGGACTATCCATCTAAAATAATATTCCGCCCTTGTTCATTCATGCAATGTGCAATATGTTCATGCACGCTACTGCTTGCAATAGACAGTCCAGCAGAGTTTGGCCTGTTGCTGCACCCGGTTCTGAGAACTAGGCTTCGTTGCTGGTACCAGAGAAAAAAAGCTGATGCAAGCTGGCAACAGCCCTTTTGCAGTGTCACTGCAATAAATTAACCTGGGTGCTATAAAGACCCAAGTACTTCTCCTGGCCCTTTAACGAAGCAGTTTTCCAAATGACTAAACTAATCTCAACAATTACAAATTGAGAAATAAAAGCAAGAACAGGCTTGTTTCCTCATCCAGAACACTTCAGGATTTCACAAGCTGTTTGAGGATCTGAAAGTGATATGTCAGGGTTTCTGTTCTTCCTATTTTCAGATGTAGCCTGTGTTGTTGTGCATTTCCAGCACACCAATTTTCAACCTTTTTCATCTCGTGGCACACTTAAATTGTCAAAGCGCACCATCAGCTTTTTGACAAAGGGTAAGGCACACTGTGCTGCTGGCCTGGGGCTCACAACTCCCAATGGCCCTACTCATATATGACCACCCCCCAAACTCCTGCGGCACACCTGCAGGCCATTCACAGCACACCAACGTGCCACGGCACAGTGATTGAAAATAGCTGTTCTAATGTTTGCAGAATGAAGTGCCTGCGGTGGTTTTTTTCTGTCTTTCTTTTTTAAAGATTAAAAATTGTTTTGCAGTTTTTGGTTAAAAATGCTATATTTGAAATGTTTCATAAGCCCTTAATGTTTATGATCAAAGCTAGCCTTCACACTTAGGCCTTAACACTTAGAGAGGCAAGCAAAGTCAGCACTGATGTGCTCAGTCTAGAAAAAAGGTGCTCAGTCTAGAAAAAAGAGAGTCCACACCCTTGGAAACAGTGCTGATAAGCCAAAGTTTTGGAGGCAATGCTTATAGCCTAGTAAAAGGGTACAAAACCCTCAGAAGTTAGGGGGCAAATTATCAGATTATCTAGAACTAGATTCACTTTAGCAATCAGTCTATGCAATCAGTCTTATCAGCCCTCATATCCAACTTGTTCTTCTCAGTTGATAACAACTTTCAGCCAGTTTTTTTTTCAACCAGTGGTACATGTACCACTGACAATACTTGAGATGTTTTCAATGGTTCAAGTGAATCCCAGTGGACACCCACTGCCTGGGAGCAAGACTGTGACGCTACAAATAGTGGTAGGAGGCTCGGCTCAGTGGTCAGAACTCCAGCACAGCTTTTGCGCCCTTGGAAATGACCACCCACCCACTCGCCCTGAGCATCTTACAGCTGTTTGCAGCATAACATCTGGCCCTCCAACCCAGACGTAACTGATGACAGTGTCACTGCCAGTTATTTCCAGTGGTACTTAAGATAATGAGAGAAGTGGTACATAGGGGGCAAAGGTTGAAAAACACTGCGCTCAGCCTATTGTGAAAGCAATAGCTAGATGAACTATAGGACTAGTCATTTCCTGGGAAATTTCCATCTCCTGTACTGAAGAAAAATTTCCTGAGTTCCACAAGCACAACAAGCATCTATACAATGTACAAGTAAACGACTTTACTTCCCATACGTGATCTAGTCAACAATGGCAATTTTGGGAAGAATGATGAGTATTCTGTATTATGTCTACATAATGTATGTATTAAGAGAAGAATGATGAGTATGGGAGTGATGTATTTTGGGAAATACAATGGTTATGATTTAACTGTACTGGTTGCAGTACTATCTAATTAAAAGAGGCATTGTCTCCATGAATGGCAATCACATTTCTTTTGACAGAATTTACTTGAAAAATTCCCATGCAAAACTCACCTTGAAAAATCTCCTTTTGCTTCCTGCGAAATGACAGAAAGGGGGCGGAGGAGGAAAAATATCATTTAGTTTACATGTCATATAACACTGGAAAAAAAACCATTTCTACAATCGTTGTTTAAAACCATGATACACAGCCCAATACTATTCTTCCTGCCCCGCTGGTGTAGCTGTGGCAAAAAGGCATGTGCTACATCAGTGGTCAGGGAACAGGGGTAAATTACCCCAAATGGGGTAAAAATGAAATTCCTGGGGGTAATGGACGGTCGTGCTGCCGAGACACAGCCAGGCATACATATGAATCTATATGCATGCCCGGCTGTGTCTTGGCAGTGCGATCGTCCATTACCCCCGTTCCGGTTCCGTCGCTGGCTGGCTGGCTTTGTTTTGTTTGTTTTGCTCCGCCCTTTACAATTTCATATTTACATAGCATTAATTAAGCTCATTAATTAATCAAATAAAAAGCAATGGGTTCCAATATGTAATTTTTTTTCTTTTGTTCGGGGGGGGGGGTAACGTTGGCATATCCAAATATATTTTGGGGTAAAAGGTAAAAAAGTTCCCTGACCCCTGCGCTACATCCAGCGAAGGGGGGGGGGAAGCGGGAGGCTTCAGAGGGGAAAGGGGATTTAAATCCCTTACACCTCCATAAGCCTCCCACTCTGCAGTGGGACTCCTAGGACCTGTGCCAGCAATTTCACTGGGGCAAGTCCAAGAGAAAAAGGCCATGGAGGCTGTCCACGGAGGGGATAGGATGTGGCATGTGCCATCGCTGGAGGATCCACCTGCAGATATCCTGTCCCTGCTCCTCTTCGCTCCCTGCCCAGTTTCACCTGCTCCCCACCAGGGGGTAGAGTTTAGATGTGCCTGTTAGGCTGCATCCAAACCCCTGTCCTCATCCCGTGTGGCTCCAATTCGGGCTGCATGGGGAACTTGGATCTGCGCCCACTATATAGTAGCCCATAGGGCTGGCTGGCACCTACCCCAGGGCAAGGGCATGAGCATGGCACCCAACCCCATGGAGGCTCCAGCGCACTCCCAACCAGCACTGGAAACAGCACAGGCCCATCAGCCTGTGCTATTCCAGTGCGGGTTAGGATTGTGCCCTTAACCTGTCTATACTTTCCCCCTCATTCCTGCTTGGGGAAACAAGTCAAACTTTGTTCAATATGATTGTGTAACGTTGCATTACATTACATTCATTCTCATGTTCCTCCCTCTTTCTCATTTCCCAAGTTGGGTTATACTGGGAAGTGCTTTGCTAGACTTAACTATTCCTGCTGCAATTCAAACTAATTGATTGCTAAGGCTCAGAGGAAATGTTTGTGGATGTCTAGAGTAGAATTTACAATTATGTTTGTTACTTCCAGTTAATTGGCAATCAATTAACTGGGGCTACATTGGAAAGGAAAAAAAAACATCTACTTTATAGTACCCTGGGGGCTGGCAATCTCCCTTCCTACTAATTATATTATGGGGCTGGCTCCCAGCTTGGTATAACAAAGTACAAGTCAATGGAACCAAACATCTTGTTTGTTTTTGTTTTTGTAAAGGTGTTCTTAACAAACACAGTAGATTTAAACAGTTCTTTATCTTGCCTGACAACTAACGTATCTGAAAAGTGTACAAAATCCATGCAGGGATTTCTGGGCTGGGAGCAATCCATACTCACTTGAGCAAACTGGATTGATTAAATGGGGTGGAAAGAATAGGACAGTTAGGACTATTTGACTATTGAGACCCATTTTTCAACTGGAGGAAGAGGGAACAGGACAATTATGACATTTGAGTTATGGGATGCAGTGGGTGGAGAGAGAGAGAGAGAGAGAGAGAGAGAGAGAGAGAGAGAGAGAGAG
>JAJKFI010035450.1:0-17393 GCA_029204185.1 Lerista edwardsae | reverse complement strand
TATTATTATTATTATTATTATTATTATTATTATTATTATTATTATTATTCAACCCCACCCTCCCAATGGACAAGGCAGCCCGGAGAAGATGCCCTCCCTCTGCTCCATTCCACTCCCTCCCACCTTCCCCTGCCCACAGAAGCCCATGCGCTGGCTGAACTCACCTAGTGCTGGCTTACCTAGTGCCATCCTCAGCACTTCTGGGCCAGCACAGCTGCCTGCATTTTACGGCATTTTGGTGATACCGCAGGGCCGAGGCAAGCAGCTTGCATCAGCCCTAGAGCACTCTTGGATTGTGCCCTCAATGGGGCTTACTCCCTTGTACGTGTATTTAGGATTGCAGCCCGTACTGGGGAGAAGTTCTACCATCCAAGATGGAATTTCTTCTCCACTTTGACCTGATGAGTCAGCAAATGCGCAGACAATGTGCCTTTCGGATCCAAATGTGTACCACTCAAGGGTTCCAGCAGCAGTCTTCTAATTGAATTCCCTCTCCATTTCCTCACCCAAATCCTCTCATATTAAAGGTCCAAATTGCATTTCCAATGACATTTGCAGAAGAAATTGGAATTTAAATGGGTATAAACAAGACCCTACAATGTAAGGATCTACAATCTGTCCAAGCTCTTATCTTAATAATAATAAAAAAGGCAGCCAGAATTCTGAAGGTTCCCAGTCCAGTGGCTGGAGCAATTTAATAAAGCTTCGGTTTTGACTGAACGGTGATGACATTGTGAGACAGAAAGGCTCAACTATTCAGTACAGTAAACACAATGAGCATGAAAAACTGTCTAGGATGACCTAATGGGAAAATATTAAAACTAGTTTGCAAGATGAGCAGGACTTTTATGTTCATTTAATATTTAATTTCTCAGTTTGGGCTACTTTTGTTCCACAATGTTCTGCTTTGTCTGATACTTGAAATAGACTTCCACTGTTAAACTTTTCAACTTGCTTTTGGTTTTGGCAGCAAAGACTAAATTAGAAAGATAGAGCAAAATTGAGAGTCACATTCTGACCACTCCACTTTATCCTCTCCTGCACAACAGCAAAGATTGAAATAATTCTGCGTTATTTCTCTGTTGCAGTGGTTCCCAACCTGGGTATCGGGACCGCCAAGGTGGTCACGAACTGATTTTCAGGGAGTCGCGAAGAGCTTGGGGCAGCCGTCTTAAAAAGCTGAGCACCACCATCTTGGAAGCTTCTTCTGGGCTAGGGAAGAGGCTTCCCCATTAAACTGCCACTTCCTCAGTGTTTGCAGCTGTGAGGGAAATTAGTCTTGCTCCGGGCTCATCTTGGGTGTGTGCCTATGCATGTGATGCATAAGGCCATAAGGCACTTTCGCACAAGTGCAAGAGGGGCTGATTTGATGCTGGCAGCGGCCTCAGCCCTGCTGTACTGAAGACAGGTGCAGCTAAGCCATCCCCGGGCCCTCTGAGTTTGGCCAGCGTGGGGCTGTTCTGGGTGGGGGAGAAGGCCGGAGGGAGGTAGAACGGGGCGGGGTGAAGGTGTTCCCGCTGGTGGGGCATCCCAGCGATGGGATCTACAAACGACCTGGGGGAACGCTGGGCGGGACTTCTGCGGGGCTTCCGCGTGATTGGCTGCCCGTTCGCAGCATTCTGCAGCTGTCCTGGCCTCGGGGGGGGGCTGCCCCTGGTTAGCACGCCCCACCGCTGCTCGCCCAGGCACCTGGCGCGACCCTCACCCATCCTCCGCAGCGAGCAGGAGCCCCCCCCCCGAGGGCAGGGCAGCTGCGGATCGCCGCGGACGGGCTGCCAATCATCCGGATGTCCCGCCTAAGTCCCGCCCAGCGTTCCCCCAGGTCGTTTGTAGATCCCATTGCTGGGGCATCCTGGGGAAGGAGGAGGAGTTCGAATCTGGCTCCAACCCCCCCCCCAACTGAGGCCATGCAGCCCCAGTCCGAGCCACTGCAGCCTGCACAGATCTGAGCAGCCCAATAGGGGTGGCTGGCGCTTACCCCAGGGTAAGGGGACAAACATCCCCTTGCCTCATGGTGGCTACAGTAACCTCCCAACCTCGCTGGACACAGTGCAAGCCTGCCTGCCTGCCTGCCTGTTCCAGCGCAGGTTAGGATTTTGTCCTTAGTGGCAGTAACCCTATATTTCATCCCTGCAAGGACCTATTGGAATCTGGGAGCCAGTCTTCAAGGCTGTTGGCTGCTGCAAACTATCATGATCTCCAGTCAAACGGGGGTGGGGGTGAAGAACTGGCTGCTTTCTCTCCCTTTCTCTTACACCCCTTGATTGGGCATAGCTGGAAAGCGGTCAGATAAACAATACTCTGCACGCAGTGCCTTCACGCTTCTTTATCTCTGGTTTTGGGGGGAGGATATATAGGCAGGAAACGTGGGAATAATGCTTAAGGAGGAAACTTGGTTGACGCTTTTCTTGGCCAAACAATGCATGTGGGATGGTTGCTGCCATGTTGACATTGTCTGAGCATGCTATGTGGTTCATGCCTCCAGCTATGCAGGATGGTACATTCAGAGGCAGGGTTGCTTTCTTGAAAACAGGCATATGTGCAAAACCTTATTCAGGGCAATGGTATTTGTCTTCAAGATAGGTTGACGCTTTCATCTTATTCGGGTTCTAATATCTACACTATACTGACAGCGAAATCCTAACCTGTCCTGAAACAGCTGGCCTGCGCTGCACCAAATGCAGGTTTGCTGTCTCCAGAGTTCACCTCAGGGCAAAGGGACGTTTGTCCCCTTACCCCGGGGTAAGCCCAAACCGTCCCAATGGGTCTGCTCAGAACTGCGCCTGCTTAGGTTTGCACTACAGAAAGTTTTAAAAAGGTCTTGGACCAAAGTATCTAAATTTCGGGTGTCTGGATAAGGAATCATCTACCTGTACTGGAAACACATAAGACACTAAGGTGTTAAACATGGGGCTTCAAATCTGAGTCTTTGGGTTTGCCATTGGCATTTTTCAAAAAATGGGCAATACTAAATATGAAAAGTTAGTTTAAATTCGAGCATCCAACCTCATCAGAGCAACGTATCAGCCTGGCATGACTTAAGCATCTCAAACCTCTGTATGAAAATTCAAGAGAGGAACCTGTAAAATCCTGACAAACTAGCAATGCAAATTAATGCCTCCACCATCATTTAATCCACACACAACATTTCTTCACCAAACATGCTTACCTTTCTGGGTTTCACTTTGTCATGGTAGTCGTACTGAAAGATTCCCTTGTAGCTTAGTCCTAACCACCAAGGAATTCCCTGCTTGTCCTAGAAATGAAAAACACACACACACAACACAATAAATTTTGCACTGAAGGAGGTTTGACAGCACACAGGAACATAAGAAGAGCCTTGCTGGATGAGACCAACAGCTTGTCTAGTCCAGCTCTGTGTTTCACACAGAGGGAACCAGCTGCCTCTGGGAAGGAGTTGGTCTGGACTTGCTATGTTTTGGTCATTCACTATTTACAAAGAATCTACATGACTGCTGCTTTCTAGTGTTTGCCAACTTTTTTTCAGATTTGAGGCTATTTTTTAAAATTTAAAATACAATCACAGTGCTAGTCTTTCTCTGCAACTCCAGGGAGCTGGAGTCTTTGGAGTCCATAGAGCTGTCTCTTTAATTAGCAGCTTCCTGTTTGAAGCTACTGCCTCTTTTATTGCTTGTTGTTTAATATGGCAGCATTATTATTAAGAAAAAGATTCTTAATTGCACCATACTCAGTTCCCTTCTTAGGGGAGGGACACAATTACTGATGGTTTCTCTTTTATTTCATTTCTTCCATTGAGATCAGTATTGATTTGTAATGCTAATGTTGTGTTGAATGCAGCGATGGGATCTGCAAATTGAGAAGGGGAACGCTGGGCGGGACTTAGGCGGGACTTACACATGATTGGCAGCCTGTCCACAGCGTTCCGCGGCTGCCCTGGCCCGGGGGGGGGCTCCTGCTCGCCATGGAGGACGGGTGGGGGCGCACCGGGTGCCTGGGCGAGCAGTGGTGGGGCGTGCTAACTGGGGGCAGCCCCCCCCCCCGAGGCCAGGGCAGCCGCGGAACACTGCGGATGGGCAGCCAATCAAGTGGAAGTCCCGCCTAAGTCCCGCCCAGCGTTCCCCTTCTCAATTTGCAGATCCCATCGCTGGTTGAATGGCAATAAAAGGGGCAGAAGTTGCAAGGAAGAATTACTAAGGGCCCAATCCTATCCAACATTCCAGCGCTGATGCAGCTGTGACAATGGGGCATGCGCTGCTTCTTGGTGTGGGTGGAGCAGCATGGAGGCCTCCACAAAGTAAGGGATCATTTGTTTCCTTACCTTGGGGCTGCATGGAAGCTGCATCGGCACTGGAAGGCTGGATAAGATTGGGCCCCAAGTAATTTCATCTTCGCGAAAGTGAATGGAAAGTAAGCATAATGGAAATATATTGAATGGAAAGTAAGCATAATGGAAATATATTGATCATGAGGACTGGCACGGCTGGATGCCAGCAGTGCTGGTTTAAGTCCTTAACATTTACAATTAATGACATTATTCCACGATCTCTTGGCAGGTGCCTGATTCAAGATATATATGAATTCAATATGAAGTCATTTCAGTTATTTAACACGCTAGACAAAATTTTCATAACAGAGCAGTGTAAATCAAGATATACTGTATATCTGCTGCAGTTGTCCATGATCACCTGATTCATTTACAGTGCAATCCTAACCAGTGGTGTCATTCAAATGATTTAGGAACAGGAACTCACTTTTGATTGGCACTTGTCGGGAACCCGGAACCAGCCCGCTAGGATCCGGAACGCCCGTTCTGGTCCGTCCCCCCTGAATGACATCACTGCCTTCGCCCCCCTAGGAATCCGGAGTCGCTCCCTTTAACCCTCTGAGTGCCGGCCAACCAAGAAGAAAAGCTCTTTGCAGAGGAATTGGGAGGGGGGAGAGTGAAGTGGGCGGAGTCAGCCCTAATTTTAACTAGTGGAACTGAGTTCCCCCGCGTTCCCCCTGTATGACATCACTGATCCTAACCTGTGCTGGAACAGGCCGGCACCTGTTTGCTGCCTCCGGAGATCACCCCGGGGCAAGGGGACATTCATCCCCTAAGCACCAGCCACCCCGATGGGCCTGCTTGGATTGATGCCTGCCTTTTAGCAGGTGCAAGTCCCATCATGCAGCAGTGGCCCGAATCAGGTCTGCACGGCCTGGGGACGGGGGTTTGGATGTGGCTTAATGGCCACTTCCAGGCTCCACCCCGCTCCCCTGGCCATCCTGCCCACAGGAATGCCCTCCCCCTGCCTCATTCCGCACTCCTCCTGCCTTTTCCCCTGCCCAGAAAAGCCCCTGCACTGGCTGAACATGGCCAGCACAGGGGCAGCTCACCAGCCGCCCATTCCAACGCAACTGTGTTGACACAGCTGCCTGCGTTGATACAGCATTGCGCTGGTGTGAAACTGCCTTATGATACTTTCCTGACAGTGTTGGGCCAATGCCACACACATGCATTAGCCCAAGGGCACTCTTGGATTGCGCCCTTAATTCCACAACTCGGTACTTACCTTGACTGCATAATAATGGACTCCATATGTTGGAAGAGATTCTACAATGCTCATGTAACTGTGGAAAGAAGCATGTAAGAACAGCATGTCATCAAGTCATATGGGAAGAAGAGATGGAAAGGGAATACATGAACAAGCATTTGGGCACTTTTTTTTTAGCATATGCAGACCCAATTGATATGAATTCCACTGCACCTGAATTGTGTGAGCATATGTCTGTAATTAAATGTGCAAAATGGGTGGGAAGTAGGTAGGACGTGTAGGGTGAATTGTTTGCCACCTGAAATGACACCTCAAACAGAAAAAAGGTGGCCATGGCAGACAGGAGGGCATTCACATTGCATGAAAACTGCGCAGTGGAGCTCTTCCTGCCGTGCCAAGCTTCCAACCGCTGTTTGGAGCAGGGCAGTCTCTCTGCCAAGTGGCAAGTGACACCCTGACAAGTTTGAGAACAGCTGCACAAAGGAGTAATTGATGAAGTTTCTGAAACACAGTTTGGGGAAAACTGTCCTGCTATCAAGGAGATGCAAGCTACAATTATTTGCAGAAGTCACAACACTCCCCCGCCCCCAGAAGCAAAGGTTACGGTATTTAATTCCTCTTCCTGACTTACTTGACAATAGCTTGACCTCTTGTCTGGCCATTCAGCTTCTTGTAATGCTCAATAACTCGGTCCTCACTGTGAAGAGGAGAAACAGAATTTTATTTTTAGTACAGCTGAGAAAACAGAGAATAAACTCCTCTTTAGCCGTGTTCTTCAACCTATGGGCCATGACCCCCCCCATGGGGTCACAAAGCCTCCTTCAGTGTGTGTGAGTGTGGCAACCTTTCAAAGCCTGTGCAAGAGAGGGCTTGAATCCAATCCAAAAATGGGACTGCCTTATCAAAACTGGATAGATTGGATCCTGGGAGTGGGGCAAGATCAGTGATGGGTTCCCAGAGCACAATTCTAACCTGCAGTTAGGCCAGCCCAGTTAGGCCAGCAAAGTTTGGCCGGCACAAGGGACACTATATAGTATGTTTGGACCACTCTCGGAGTCAGAGGCCAACACACAGATGTGCGCCACCCTCGCTGACTCCAAAACGCATTGGACCAAAACGAGTGGTCCAAACGCACTTTACGGTGGTCCTTGTGCCTGCCAAACTTTGCTGGCCTAACTCCAGGTTAGGATTACGCCCCCAGTTTCATACTTTATTGGGGTCACGGCCCAAAAACGGTTAAAGACTACGGCTCTCAAGAAGAGGCATGAAGGAGATGTAGCTAAGCAATCTGTGAGAGAATTCTTAACACCCTCACCAGTTCCCAGAATACTTGGAAGGAAGCCATGATAGTCGAACTGTTACAAAACCAATATAAGTTTCTAATGTTTATCTCTTCACTAGTCTTGATCGACTGAACGTCCTCAAAATAAAGACGACTGAAAACTTCAAAATTACCAGTAAGCCAGAGATGGGTGTTCCTTAAGTGCTTGTGTTGGAAGAGCTGGAAGCTTCTTTAAGTCAGTCCTTACAACTTCATTGCTGGAAAAAGGAAAGGATCCAAAGAAGAAAATTCATCAGTAAGAATTAACCATGAAACTTGGTATGGCTGGCTGAACTGCTCTGGTCTGAACATCTGTTCTCCCTTAATGAAATGCAGTGAGGAAGCTTTCCCCCCTTCTCTTTATTTATTTCGCATTAGGGAGTAGAGTAACCTTTCCACTATAGTATCAGAATTACGGCAAAGCTATCACAGATGTCTGGGTTTCTTTTTTCCATCATTTCATAACATCAGCACTGAACGTAAGAAACCACCACAGTGTGATTTCAGGGAGAAACTGTAGGGAACTCTCTATGATGTAGAGGGGAAAAAAGATACACAAGACCCTTTTATTCAACTACCTCCAAAAATGCTCCAAAAATGCAGCAGTTTATTGGAACACCAGCCTAGTTCATGTCTTAACAAGCATCAGAGCGCAATCCTAACCTGGATTTAGGCCAGCAAGGTTGACTGACACAAGGGCCACTGTAAAGCACATTTGGACTACTCTCGGAGTCAGAGAGGCCAGCACACAGATGTGCACCATCCCCTCTGACTCCAAGAGTGGTCGAAACGCACTTTACTGTGGCCGTCATGCTGGCCAAACTTTGCTGGCCTAACTGTGCCAGCCTAACTCCAGGGTAGGATTGCACTCTCACTTTCCCCCTACCCCTAGGGCTTGCTCAGAGTAGGGGTGGGGATCGGTTCACAGCTCTTCTTTGAGAAAACAAGGGAAAATGTTAACCTCAGTGCTAGTCTGAAAAAAATAAAAGGTGATGTTCGTGGATGATGGGAAAATGCCACAAGAAGAAAAGTTGCATGCTTGTACTTGGATGAGAACAGTCACCTAATTAAAGAAATTTTGCTTGAGTAACTATATGAGTTTTAATCAATTGTGCAATTAATTTATCTAATACATTCGCATAGATTTCATATGAATAGAAAAATCACTCTGAAGTCATTTGGCTCATTTTAGAAGATGCATACTGATCAGTACAGGCCACAACATTATCTAGCAGTCATTGCACTATAGTTAAAATGCTGTAAATAAAATAATATTTTTGTTTACATAACTATACTTGCTTCAGCAGGCAAATCTCACAATCTGTGACCTGTGCCAAATGTATTTGTTTTTCCTGTGAAAAGCTGAGAAAGTTAGTGGAGGGTGGTTTGCCCAAACACAAATATTATCAGGGAATCAATATGACAGATTTTTCCAGACTGGAAGCTTCAAGCCAAAGAGATACGTGTTGGACATACACCAAGTCTCTTAACAACTGACAACACTGACTGAAAGCATCAGAGATTTCCTTGAACCACTAGCAGCAGCAAATAATTCTTATCATGTTTAGATCCCTGTTATGGGCCGTTTGCATCACAGTTGGAAGTGTCAGAGTACAATTTTCTGGTCTTTTATGCACTGGTC
This sequence comes from Lerista edwardsae, assembly GCA_029204185.1. NCBI lineage: Eukaryota > Metazoa > Chordata > Lepidosauria > Squamata > Scincidae > Lerista > Lerista edwardsae. Next base: position 8,914 of record JAJKFI010035450.1, on the reverse strand, counting down.
CCATATGTGCATTCCTATCTGACCTCACTTTAGTTCTTGTTGCAGCACAGCCCAAAAGAGATGCAGGGTGTCGAGGGCATACAGTTCACAAGTGGAGGCTTTTGGAACTGTTCTCCTGAGTAACATGTAGTAGCTCGAAGGAACACAAAAGCAAAGTGGCATGGAATCCAGTGTAGGTAAGGGCTGCCTTAGCTCAGGAGGCAGGATTGAAGCGGACAGCATTGATCAGCACACTTTGCATGGTTCTACAACAAATTCGCATTGTGGATGAATACAGTCCTCCTTATCCGCTAGGGTTAGGTTCCTGGAAATCTTTGTGGATAGTGAATTCATTGATCCTATGGAATCACTGATTCTATGGAATCCTTAATCCTATGATCATTGACGAATCATTGATACTATGGAATCACTGGAATTGGGTGCAATTACCTGCCATCAGAAAAATCCAGCAGAGACCCTCAGAAGTATCTTTAAGCTCATTATCTTTAAGCTCATACTCAAGAAGTATCTTTAAGCCAGCAGGATGCAGCAGGAAGTGCCAAAAGATCGCTGAACACCGCAGGGACCTTCTGGAGGCTGCAGGGACCTTCAGAATGGCACCTGTACCAGCATGGATCCCTTAAACATGGCCAGCGGATGCTTCTGCTGGCCATTTTAAAGAAGTCAACGCTGGCCACAGATACCATTCTGAAGGTCCCTGCAGCCTCTGGAAAGTCTCTGCATAGTGGATAATGAGGACAGAGGTGCAGACAATGCGGTAAGTAGCAATTCTGCCTCTTGCAGATAAGCCAGTTCACAGATAGTGAGGTCACATATGAAGAGGACTGACTGCACTTGCACAAACATACTATGCACAAACATACTAAGACTTCCATGGCTGGGTGAGTCTAAAACATAGTTTAAAATGACACTTGTGTCTTCAGACCGTGGATTGAAACACATTGTGGGATTTAGTCCGAGTGTTTCACTTTCACCTGTGGAAAGCATTTTCAGGGGTTATAAAGAATTCTGTATCCTCTGCTCACTGTTCTGAATAACATCCCTTTTTTAAGGTGGCTCAAGTAGATGTCTAATTGGTCTCACCTGATAACTGGCCACAGACTTACATGCCTTTAAAAGTGTGGGTATGCCTTTAAAATGCAAGCAGGAGCTGGAAAGTAGGTCTGCAGATGGTCCACAGGTGTGCCGCATGAATTTGGGGAGGGTCATTTATTAGTAGGGCTATTAGGGAATGTGAGCCCTCTGCCAGCAGCAGGGTATGCCTCATCAATTGTAAAAAAACCAAACAAATCCTGATGGTGTGGCCCAAGTGGAACAGCATGATGAGTGATATGCAGATTCCAGCGGCATCTACAGCAGCGTATTGACTGAGAGGATGACCTGTTCCCCAAGCGTCAACTAAGGACTAAAGAACAAGAAGAGAGTCTTGCCAGTTTGCCATGAGACAAAAATAACTACCTGAGCGGGCTGTCACACATGCCTGCTGGACTGAACCACTTTGTGGGTCCCATGTGGTGCAGGTCCACTTATTTGCACATATGGTACAGGTCTACCCTATTTAAATAGGATAAGGTAAAGGTAAAGGTTTCCTCACAACCGAATGGTCTAGTCGTGACCGACTGTAGGGGGCGGTGCTCATCTCCGTTTCAAAGCCTGTAGAGCCGGCGTTTTTGTCCGATCATGTGGCCAGCATGACTCTATGCCGTAGCGCACGGAACGCTGTTACCTTCCCACCGAAGTGGTCCCTATTTATCTACTTGCATTTTAGGTGCTTTTGAACTGCTAGGTTGGCAGGAGCTGGGACAAGCAACGGGAGCTCACTCTGTCACGCAGTCTCGAACTCCCAACCTTGCGGTTGAAAGCCCAGCAACAGCGGATTAACTCGCTGCGCCACCACGTCCCATATTTAAATAGGATAGAATGGGCTTAAAGATACTTCTGGATCCTGGCAGAAACACAATGTTTACTATCACTGTCATTGTGGTGCAATAAGACAGGCTACATGTTGGTTCCTGTAATTCATTAACAAGCACTAATTGCTTAACTGCAAGTTCATTACAAGGAATGAAAATTACAAACTGTACATTTCCATTATGTAAATATATTGCTTAGGAGCAAATTACCCCTCTGCTTTCCTTTCCATCTAATTAGCACTCATTTAATAGTTCTTAACGAGATGCTTTTTTTCCATCCACCTCATCAGGTTTCCTGACTTCTCAAGGCCGAAAATGGATTGTTAATCATTGCTGTTTAAGAAGACTCATCTGTGACTTTGGATTGTGTTAGATTTTCTGATATTCGACAGCACTGAATCAGTGACAGATAATATTATTTACCGTTTGGCAATACTTAATAGCTAGTGTGCAGCAGCATTTGGAAAGGTTTCATGTTCGATGCCTGGTAAAATCAAAACCAATCAAGATTGGCATGACAAGTCGACAGGCCAAACTAGATGTGATGCAAAGGATTTGTGAATAGGAACTACAATTTGTCTTAAGCAGCTATGGGGAAGATAATGAGGACTGGGGATGCTGTATTGAAAGAAGCATTGATTTTTTTTATTTTTTAACCCTTTGCCCTGTGCCATTTTTCTAATTAAATTGTCCAATCCCTATATGTTGTAACATATAGACACGTATACCTGCCATTTCACGCCCTTGCACTATGCAAACAACAACAACAACAAAACACAGGATCACATTACCTATTCAGAGCAACAGCTAGTTTGGCTCTTAGTCACAATGCTATACCAGCTCTCTTCTTAGGTCAGAATCCTAACCAACTTTCCAGCACTGGGTTAAGGGCAATGCAGCTCCGAGGTGTGGGGGAAAATATTCCCTTACCGTGAAGCCTCCATGACTTCTACTCCACTGCAGAATGCAGAATAGGCCCCAAAGGCACAGTTATGTTAGAGCTGGAAAGTTGGTTAGGATTGCGCCCTTAGTCTAATTTAAAAAGTGTCGCAGAATTAAACATTGTAAATTGATTGAGCTAAAACTAAAATATATTTTTCCCAGAAGCTTACAATCTAAAAAGGTGATAAAGATGCATACAAACAACCTTTGGCAGAATAAAATGTTTCTTATGTTTGCAATAAAATGTCTAAAAATGTTTGCAATACTCCTGGCATGGCACAAGGGAATTGTGCCATCTTACAGAATGCTGTGGACTGCGCTATCAGTGTGGAAAGCTTCTCCCCAGGGGAGAAAGGCGAGGTAGACATAGGATAAGTAAATAATAAACCTGAGGGTCACTTTTTATGTCCGACTGGGAAGGCATGTGACTTCCCATAGAGGTACATGATTCAGGCAGCGACAGCCCACAAAAAGCTCCCTGTGTTGTGTATCTATGAGGTCTAAAAATATAAATATTGTTGGGTTTTTTTTAAAAAAAAAGCAGGTGCAATATGAATGTACAATTCAAACAAATGTATGGTCACCCCCAGAAAAAATGAATATTTTTAAGATTGAGCTACTCATGCATTTTGACTTCTCGATCAAAACATGGAGAAAAAAAATCCCGTTCAATGGGGCTAAATGATTTTCCTTTAGAAAAAGACAAAAAGACCCAGTTTGGGGTCAGGACTGTACTTGAAATGATACAAACCTGTGTTTTTTTGGGGGGGGGAATACCTTGCAATCTAATACAAGGGACATTCTTTGTGAAGAATGATGGAGGGAAGTTGCACAACGATGCTTCTGTTGACTGCAGGGCCTTCAAATAATTACTGTCTGGCTCTCTTTGGAATCCACGGAATTGGAGCAGTCTATTGATAACAAAGCAGGGCTCTCCTCACTGGGTCTTTCTGGTACTCTCAGAAAAGCGGAGGATCAGAATCGCAGCATTCCTCATCCTATTAGGAACAGGCTTCTCCCCTCCTTCCCCCACCCTTGGCAATTTGTTTGGGTTCAAGTAACCAAACTTTTAATGAGTGACAGCTTGAAACTTCTCCTTTGAATTGTGTGCAAACCACACCATGAAAGGCATGCCTGGGAAAGTATTAAAGTTCCCATCCACAAAATTCAGGTATCAGAGAATGTGACTTATGGCCCAGTCCTGTCCTGAGCCTACACCAGTATCCCTCATGCTGCCTGGGACATGGCCATTGCAGAGGCCAGACGAAGGGAGGTACTAGCAGGAAGGTCAGCACCCATGGGCATTCCTGGGTGAAGGCGTGGAGAGAGCAAAACTGGGCAGGGGGCAGAAAGGAGGGTGGTTCAGGCCTGGGAGGGGCATGGTGATGTCGACAGAAACTGCGGCTGGCTCTTATCTCCCCTCCTGCGCCTGAAAGCCCTACACGGGTTTACTCAGTGCTGTCTCAGTGACTGAGTTGGTGCAGATACAAGTAGATGCATAGGGGATTAGATGCTGGGGCCCGACACAGGGTAAGGCAACTATCATCATCAGAACCTTATATCCCTGGGGATGCGTGTATGAATGCTATGTTTGTGGAATAGCCAAGTACTTTTATTTTTTATTGTGGTTGGTTTTAAATTGTGTTTAATATTGTTGGTTTTATTGTTGTAAGTTGCCTTGGTGGTCTTCTTATGGCGAGATGGGAAGGCAGTCTAAACTTCCTTTAAATAAATGATAAATAAAGCCAGAATGGGCACAGAGAAAGCCTTATACATAACAATGCTCGCTCAGCTGCAAATCTACAGCAAGCAGAGTGCAATCCAGGAACAGAGATGGGCTGGTGCACGTCCCTTGCGCTGCCCAGAGAGTGCTGTGAACACGCCGAAAAGCACATTTGTGCCTCCTTCAGAATTGGCTGAGCCGGTGCACAGACACAGGCTGGCTTTGTGAGGCTGCGCCAGAAAAGGTAGGTTTGTGCCGGCCAAGACAGCCAGCACTGGGGAGGGGGGGGGAGGATGGAATGGGAACATTTTTTGGATGGGGGGGTGGGGGAAGGCAGGATAGGGTAGACTAGTGGGCAGACTGGGCCTGCGAGGCAGGTGGGACAGGCCTGGGTGACTTAGGCCACATCCTAAGCCCCTTCTGGCCAGCCCAGTGTTACATAGAGCTGCTCAGATCTGCGCTAGCAATTTCGCTGGTGTGGTTCCGAGTAGCTCCATAAGGGTGGCTGCAGTGTGACATGAGGTAAGGGGAAATAAATCCCCTTACTTAAAAGTTGTGTGGCAGGCAATATCCTGCACTGGATACGGCACATGCCATTTGTCCTGCCTATTCCGGCTCGAGATCGGATTGGACTATCCATCTAAAATAATATTCCGCCCTTGTTCATTCATGCAATGTGCAATATGTTCATGCACGCTACTGCTTGCAATAGACAGTCCAGCAGAGTTTGGCCTGTTGCTGCACCCGGTTCTGAGAACTAGGCTTCGTTGCTGGTACCAGAGAAAAAAAGCTGATGCAAGCTGGCAACAGCCCTTTTGCAGTGTCACTGCAATAAATTAACCTGGGTGCTATAAAGACCCAAGTACTTCTCCTGGCCCTTTAACGAAGCAGTTTTCCAAATGACTAAACTAATCTCAACAATTACAAATTGAGAAATAAAAGCAAGAACAGGCTTGTTTCCTCATCCAGAACACTTCAGGATTTCACAAGCTGTTTGAGGATCTGAAAGTGATATGTCAGGGTTTCTGTTCTTCCTATTTTCAGATGTAGCCTGTGTTGTTGTGCATTTCCAGCACACCAATTTTCAACCTTTTTCATCTCGTGGCACACTTAAATTGTCAAAGCGCACCATCAGCTTTTTGACAAAGGGTAAGGCACACTGTGCTGCTGGCCTGGGGCTCACAACTCCCAATGGCCCTACTCATATATGACCACCCCCCAAACTCCTGCGGCACACCTGCAGGCCATTCACAGCACACCAACGTGCCACGGCACAGTGATTGAAAATAGCTGTTCTAATGTTTGCAGAATGAAGTGCCTGCGGTGGTTTTTTTCTGTCTTTCTTTTTTAAAGATTAAAAATTGTTTTGCAGTTTTTGGTTAAAAATGCTATATTTGAAATGTTTCATAAGCCCTTAATGTTTATGATCAAAGCTAGCCTTCACACTTAGGCCTTAACACTTAGAGAGGCAAGCAAAGTCAGCACTGATGTGCTCAGTCTAGAAAAAAGGTGCTCAGTCTAGAAAAAAGAGAGTCCACACCCTTGGAAACAGTGCTGATAAGCCAAAGTTTTGGAGGCAATGCTTATAGCCTAGTAAAAGGGTACAAAACCCTCAGAAGTTAGGGGGCAAATTATCAGATTATCTAGAACTAGATTCACTTTAGCAATCAGTCTATGCAATCAGTCTTATCAGCCCTCATATCCAACTTGTTCTTCTCAGTTGATAACAACTTTCAGCCAGTTTTTTTTTTCAACCAGTGGTACATGTACCACTGACAATACTTGAGATGTTTTCAATGGTTCAAGTGAATCCCAGTGGACACCCACTGCCTGGGAGCAAGACTGTGACGCTACAAATAGTGGTAGGAGGCTCGGCTCAGTGGTCAGAACTCCAGCACAGCTTTTGCGCCCTTGGAAATGACCACCCACCCACTCGCCCTGAGCATCTTACAGCTGTTTGCAGCATAACATCTGGCCCTCCAACCCAGACGTAACTGATGACAGTGTCACTGCCAGTTATTTCCAGTGGTACTTAAGATAATGAGAGAAGTGGTACATAGGGGGCAAAGGTTGAAAAACACTGCGCTCAGCCTATTGTGAAAGCAATAGCTAGATGAACTATAGGACTAGTCATTTCCTGGGAAATTTCCATCTCCTGTACTGAAGAAAAATTTCCTGAGTTCCACAAGCACAACAAGCATCTATACAATGTACAAGTAAACGACTTTACTTCCCATACGTGATCTAGTCAACAATGGCAATTTTGGGAAGAATGATGAGTATTCTGTATTATGTCTACATAATGTATGTATTAAGAGAAGAATGATGAGTATGGGAGTGATGTATTTTGGGAAATACAATGGTTATGATTTAACTGTACTGGTTGCAGTACTATCTAATTAAAAGAGGCATTGTCTCCATGAATGGCAATCACATTTCTTTTGACAGAATTTACTTGAAAAATTCCCATGCAAAACTCACCTTGAAAAATCTCCTTTTGCTTCCTGCGAAATGACAGAAAGGGGGCGGAGGAGGAAAAATATCATTTAGTTTACATGTCATATAACACTGGAAAAAAAACCATTTCTACAATCGTTGTTTAAAACCATGATACACAGCCCAATACTATTCTTCCTGCCCCGCTGGTGTAGCTGTGGCAAAAAGGCATGCGCTACATCAGTGGTCAGGGAACAGGGGTAAATTACCCCAAATGGGGTAAAAATGAAATTCCTGGGGGTAATGGACGGTCGTGCTGCCGAGACACAGCCAGGCATACATATGAATCTATATGCATGCCCGGCTGTGTCTTGGCAGTGCGATCGTCCATTACCCCCGTTCCGGTTCCGTCGCTGGCTGGCTGGCTTTGTTTTGTTTGTTTTGCTCCGCCCTTTACAATTTCATATTTACATAGCATTAATTAAGCTCATTAATTAATCAAATAAAAAGCAATGGGTTCCAATATGTAATTTTTTTTCTTTTGTTCGGGGGGGGGGTAACGTTGGCATATCCAAATATATTTTGGGGTAAAAGGTAAAAAAGTTCCCTGACCCCTGCGCTACATCCAGCGAAGGGGGGGGGGAAGCGGGAGGCTTCAGAGGGGAAAGGGGATTTAAATCCCTTACACCTCCATAAGCCTCCCACTCTGCAGTGGGACTCCTAGGACCTGTGCCAGCAATTTCACTGGGGCAAGTCCAAGAGAAAAAGGCCATGGAGGCTGTCCACGGAGGGGATAGGATGTGGCATGTGCCATCGCTGGAGGATCCACCTGCAGATATCCTGTCCCTGCTCCTCTTCGCTCCCTGCCCAGTTTCACCTGCTCCCCACCAGGGGGTAGAGTTTAGATGTGCCTGTTAGGCTGCATCCAAACCCCTGTCCTCATCCCGTGTGGCTCCAATTCGGGCTGCATGGGGAACTTGGATCTGCGCCCACTATATAGTAGCCCATAGGGCTGGCTGGCACCTACCCCAGGGCAAGGGCATGAGCATGGCACCCAACCCCATGGAGGCTCCAGCGCACTCCCAACCAGCACTGGAAACAGCACAGGCCCATCAGCCTGTGCTATTCCAGTGCGGGTTAGGATTGTGCCCTTAACCTGTCTATACTTTCCCCCTCATTCCTGCTTGGGGAAACAAGTCAAACTTTGTTCAATATGATTGTGTAACGTTGCATTACATTACATTCATTCTCATGTTCCTCCCTCTTTCTCATTTCCCAAGTTGGGTTATACTGGGAAGTGCTTTGCTAGACTTAACTATTCCTGCTGCAATTCAAACTAATTGATTGCTAAGGCTCAGAGGAAATGTTTGTGGATGTCTAGAGTAGAATTTACAATTATGTTTGTTACTTCCAGTTAATTGGCAATCAATTAACTGGGGCTACATTGGAAAGGAAAAAAAAACATCTACTTTATAGTACCCTGGGGGCTGGCAATCTCCCTTCCTACTAATTATATTATGGGGCTGGCTCCCAGCTTGGTATAACAAAGTACAAGTCAATGGAACCAAACATCTTGTTTGTTTTTGTTTTTGTAAAGGTGTTCTTAACAAACACAGTAGATTTAAACAGTTCTTTATCTTGCCTGACAACTAACGTATCTGAAAAGTGTACAAAATCCATGCAGGGATTTCTGGGCTGGGAGCAATCCATACTCACTTGAGCAAACTGGATTGATTAAATGGGGTGGAAAGAATAGGACAGTTAGGACTATTTGACTATTGAGACCCATTTTTCAACTGGAGGAAGAGGGAACAGGACAATTATGACATTTGAGTTATGGGATGCAGTGGGTGGAGAGAGAGAGAGAGAGAGAGAGAGAGAGAGAGAGAGAGAGAGAGAG
>JAJKFI010035449.1:0-23924 GCA_029204185.1 Lerista edwardsae | reverse complement strand
AAATGGTGGTGAGTGGGCGGAGCTAGGCCGGCGGAGCGTTCCAGCTACATAACCCCACTGCATACAGGCAATCAGAATGCAAATGGTCAATCTGGTGGAAGAGGCCCCACAGCAGCTAAAGATCACTGCCAGCATTGGCTTCCTGCCATACACATTGCAGACCGAGGTTAAAGATGGGTTTTAAAGCTAGAAAGGTTTATAACCACTGGGCTATTGTAAAAGAATCCCTCAATAAAACACACCTTCACCATTACACAAACTGTAACCCAACACTGTAGAATCTGGCTACTCTCAAGTTTCACAGCTGTAATCTACACTTCCCAGATATGGCATGCATTTCTGTGCTTTATGCCGTGTGAACAATGGCACTGCTCCAAAATGCTGGGCTCAGATCCAGCCATCCAGAAACAGGCTAATAGGCTAACCCTTGTCCCTTAACACTGAAGAACCGACTCTCCATCACCGAGGAGCATACCTGATGACAAAAGGCTCCCACTGCTGCCGCTGATTATCTTCCCTTTGCTTCCCATGTTGGCTAGTTTGGAGGTCTTCAGAGTTCCCGTTTCGGTAAGGTCAATTGCAATCTCACTCAGGCTTCTTGCTGCATGAATTTTGGACTGGAAAGAAAAAGCAAAAATCGGTGCTGGAGCAACTACTGAATGGAAAATGTTGTCTTTGAAACTTTTCTTCTCTTTGTTAGCAGATTACCATATCATACCACCTGCCTAAGTCAAGCTCTCGGAAGGAGCTGTATGTAATTTGAACCTGCACATTTTAAGGGGCGCCTGTACATTGATACAGCCTGGAGACTAATTCAATAAACTGAGAACACATGATGAAAGAACATTCCTAAAATCTCTAGGTGAGAAGAGATATTATTATTAATCCAGCTGACAAAAGCTGGCACTGTCATGGGCCTAAAAACTGCAGACTATTATCTTTGAAGGTCTGAGGGGTATTAACCTGGTATGTATCCACCTTACGTGGAGCCCAGGTCTACCCAGTAGGGTATGCTCTGGATGCTTTTCCGCCCGGGTAGACCTGGGCTCTGGACGCTTTTCCGCCAGGCGAGGCAATTTTCTGCCCGCTGACAGGGAACGAGAGGAGAAGCAAAGCACAACACAACACAACACAACACCCCTCGCTCTCTCTCTCCAATACTGGGTCACAAAAAGTCCTTCCTTTTCAGTGCTGGGGAGAGAGCGAGCGAGGGCTGTTGTGGGTGGAAAATTGCCTCGCCAGGCGGAAAACCGTCTGGAGCCCAGGTCTACCCGGCGGGGTAGACCTGGGCTCCGCATGAGGTGGATACATACTGGGTTAATACCGGTCTGAGGCAGCCCGATCCTAGGGGCCTCAGCACCAGCGCTGAAGCCCCGGAGCTAGGTGCTGCAAATGTGCCCCAGGGCATGTTTGCATGACCCTAGAAGTAAACATCACCGGTGCGGAGGCTTGTGCTGCCCCGTTGATGCCACAGTGGGAGCTCTGGCTGCCGGCATAAAGCAGGTAAGTGCCGAGTGGCACAGGGACATGGGGAGGGTGGTGGGAGGGTGTGGGGGAGGTGTACCTGGGTGGAGGAAGGGAGGAAGGAATAGGGGTGGGTGGGTGGGTGGGACAGGCCAGGAAGGGGGTAGGACCAATGGTGGCCACATCCACCCAAACCTATCCCCCATGTCTGGCTCAGAAGCCCAACACAGGGCTAAACAGCTGGTACAGACTTGAGAAGCCCCACTGAGCAGGCTGGGGCTTTACATGGGGTGAGGGAACAAATTACTCTGAGGAGACTTCTAGCCTGCTTACATCCAGCATAGGAGCAGTGGTGGGTGTTTACAGCTGCTCCTGTGCTGGATAGGATGGATCGGGCTGTTAATCATTAAGCTACACAGCCTCCATGTCTGATGATCACATCAAAACTTAACTATTCTAGTTCTAAAACCAAGCACTGGTTTAGAAAACAGAATTGCTTGGCAATGAAATGGTTGATTTTCCCAACACACATGTTGACATGTTACTCCAAACCTATATAATCAGTCTATCCATCGTATTTATATACCTCTTTTCAACAAAAGTTCACAAAGCAGTTTACAGGCAAAAAATAATTATATAGTTAAATGGCTCCTGTCCCAAAAGGGCTCACAATCAGCGATGTTATCTGGTAATAAAGATCCGGAAAGCTGGGCAGGACTTACTTGTGACTGGCAGCCCGTCTGTTCCGCCGCCTGCCCGCCGCATGGGCTGCCCCCGGTTGGCGCCCCCCACCGCTGCTCGCCTAGGCACCCGGCATGCCCCCACCCGTCCCCCCGGCGAGCAGGCACCCCCTCCGGGGCCAGGGCAGCCCGTGCGGTGGGCGGGCAGGCGGCGGAACGGAACAGACGGGCTGCCAATCACACGTAAGTCCCGCCCAGCATTCCGGATCTTCATTACCAGATACCATCGCTGCTCACAATTATTAAAAAATGCAGAGCACCACCAGCAACAGGCACTAGAAAAGACACTCATTAATTAGCACCACTAACTTACACCAAATTGATTCAGCCAACAACATTAGCTGCTGAAAAAAGTGTCTGTACATTTACCTAATCAGAGAGATTTACGGCTTAACACTGAATCTTTATCAATGCAACAATAATATGATAATACATGTGTCACACCTGATGTGAACATGAATATATCAATGTTAGCATCGAGGCTCTAAAGCAGCCATTTTCAACCACTGTGCCGTGGTACATTGGTGCGCTGCAAATCCTCCGCAGGAATTCGGGAGATAAGAGGCTCATTTATTAGTAGGTCCATTGGGGAGATGCGAACAACCCCCCCGGCAGTGTGATGTGCCTTGTCAATTTTAGCACCTTGTCAGTGCGCACTCTGCATAAAGTGCTGTATAAACAGATAGCACTATAACAGAAGGAGCAGCAGCAATAAAATCTTATGGCATTGAGACTCTGGGCTCAGAAGATGGCTTTTAAGTACTGTAGGCATTTCCCAGGGCTGTCCACCCTCCCTCCATTCAATTCTTACCTTACTCTGCTTTCTATCCAAGTAGAACTGGTGCTGGCTAATGGCCATAGCCCAGATCGACTTTATCAAGGCCGGACAGGCATACCACGTGTGCACAGCAATGCCACTGTGTCCAAAAGTCCTTCTAGTCACAGAGGCCCTAGGAGAGTGGGAAAAGGACAGACCATTAGCATGCATGGCAAAGAACAAGACTGAATTATTCTATCACTTTGTATTGGACTTTTTTTTACAGTTGGAAAATTTTCAGCAATCAATTATAAAAAGGGCAGACGGCTAACATGACGTTGAAACTATGCCAGTAACTGCTTGCTGTAGAGGAGGTGAATTTTCTTTTTTGCAGATCCAAGCAATAAAAGTGCCACCCTAGATCTGGCCTTTTCATAGCAGCACGACAACTGTTGTATTTGGGATGATTTCAACTTACCCCTTGCCCCCTCCCACAATATTAAGTACACTTCAGCAAATCCTGGCATTAAACAATGAAATTAGAGTCTTCCAAATAAAACTGGATATTAAGACAAGGAACCCTGCCATGGTGATAAACAATTCCAAAAGGTAATTTGGAGGTTACAGGAAGGGAGTTTAAAACAGGAAGGTGGAAGAACCAGACAGAGTGAAAAGGTGAAACCAGGAACCAGACAAATTGGCAGGATAATTTAAATAATACTTCTGTTACCACCTGCCAAGGTACGTTGCTCTCATATTAAATATACAGTTGGGTTTTTTGCCTGAGATGTAACGCAGAAGGCAGTGGCTGCACAACACAATCCCATGCTCACATCCTCTGTACATGCAAGAGCTCCCAACATCACCCACAGCAATGGTTCCCAACCTATGCACTGGACAAAAATGCTTGGCTTTCATAGTAGTCTGGATTTTTGATGTCCAGATAAGGGATCATCTACCTGTATCGACTTTGTATCTCTGGTAGAGTAGAAATCAATCCAAATGCGTGCTTAAAAAGTGCATGTGTGTGGATCAAATGGATCCAAACACATTTTAATATAAAATTGCATACATGGAAGTTGCATACATACAAGTAAACAAAAACACATGCAGATTACCTTTGAAAATCAATAGGTTATGAGGTTAACCTATTGTAACGAGGTGATAAAACCTCGTGTTTTAGTGAACTCTGAAATGGCATCCGTTGCAATGTGTGGTTGTGTGTATTCGACTAGAGCAGAGTACCCTACTAGCACAGGGCTTCCCTTAGGCTCAGAGCCTAATTGGCTTAAAGCTGGCCCTGCAAACACTAGTAACCACTTTCTGATTTGGCACCGTGTCATTTATGAAACGTGAAATCAGAGCCAGTTTCAGGAGACCATTTTTCCCTTGGTCAGCTTACTCCTGGCTTTGGACAGTGGGTGGAAAAAAATATTTAAAAGTGGATTTCAGGGTGGAGAGCATTTGCTAGGAGAATCAGCAGGCAGCAGAAGGGTTGGGAAATTGTAACGTGGTGCTTTGCCCTGAAAATGGAGGGCTCAGGTACATTAGTGAAACAATCACACAATTACTTCATTGTGAGCCCTTAGAGACTACACAGAATGTTTTAAACACACTTCCAGGGGTAGGTGGGTCATTCACTCCTCACCTATTTGGCTGCTAGACAAACGCTGTATTTCATATATTTGGAAATGCCAACGAAGGGTCTCTGCAAAGAAACGCACAGTAGGACTTCCACTGCCTCCCTTCCATTGAGCAATTCATCTTCAAAGCCGTCCCACTTGGCCAGGAGCCTACAATCTTAGATATATTTCCTCTGGATGCAGGTTTCCAAGTTGGCAGTCAGCACGTGGGTAAATTTAAAAGCGTTTTATTAGATTTAAACACAAAGCTATACATCTGTCTGACTCAAAACCAGCAGAGTACTGTTTTGTGTCATTAAAATGCAACACAGAAACAAATGTTCCACGCCACAGAGTGGTTTGTCAAAACAAGGAAACAGTTTACCCAGCATCTAATTAATCTGTGGAACTCCTTGCCACAGGTGGTGGTGATGGTGTCTGGCCTAGGTGCCTTTAAAAGGGGATTAGACAGATTTCTGGAGGAAAAGTCCATTGCCAACTACAAGTCATAACTGGTGATGCAACTTCTTTATTTTAGAGGTAGGCTACCTTTGAGAGCTTTGTGCATGGGAGTGGCAACAAATGCAAGGACCCTGTTGTCTTGTGTGCTGCCTGAGGCCTCTGGTGGGCCACTGTGAGATATAGGAAGCTGGACTAGTTGGGCCTTAGGCCTGATATCAGGGCTCTTCTGAAGTCCTTATGTTCTTAACAGAATAGGAAATCTATACTAGGCTGACACAACACTAGTCAATCTGTTTGATTCTAAGTATGGTGTAGCAGAGAACTCTGGCTCCTGTTTTAGTTCTCAATGGGTGACCCACTACACAGAACACACACACATTCTGCTCCCTGAACTGCACCCTTTGAAATTTTCCAGCAGCTCAAACTCTTGTGCCTGTTTTCCTGCCGCCGTGATAGGCAGGGACTATGATCAGAGATGTGTTTCTAGCTGCCAGGAAATTTAAAGTTCAGCTAGTCCAGTGAATATGAGGAACACAAACAATCCTTCTGTTTTTACCAAACTGAAGTGAAGAAGAATGAGCAGGAAGTTTATATGAAACATAAGTAAATCATAGTGTGTGAACTCACCACGGTTCTTCCCCCTCACTCATCCCTTGCAATCGGAATACTTCCAATGAGTCAGTAGGAAGACATACCTTAAATTCTTATCACAGACCTACTGTGCTGAAAGGAATTTGGCTGTGACAAGGTACAATGCTAACAATTCCTATGCCTTTAAATCCAGGACAAGTACTGGGCGCACCATTTACACAGTACATACTTACTATACTGTATTACTACTCTTAAGGTATTTTAAAAAGCCATTTGCCTAAAACAAACACAGCAAACATGACTATCTTTGAATATTTTATACAAAAACAGATAAGGTAATGTACTGCAAGATAGATAGTGTGCATGCACTGCTCTTAAAAAAAAATCCAAATTGCTGTGCCAAGGTTACCAAAGTGTCTCCCAAGAAAACACAAATTCAGTGGCCTCTGTAAATCACACAAACTAAGCAGACTTTCCTATAATCTTAACTCTTTATCCTTTTTCTGCAGAATGAAGAGGGGCAGACAGCTATCCCAAGCTATTCTTCTGCTCCCTTCCAAGAGAACTATCCTTCTACCCCACTCCCCTCTGCTGGAGTCAAAAAGGTGTTTGTGTGGGTGGGATAAGGGGGCTTGAGTCCTGGGTGGAGGGGTTCCTAGCAGGCCTTTGCAACTTCTTCGCTGATGCCACTGTCACTCCAGTAGGAAGTGGGGTGTGTGGCATCCTTGTGCTATGTTGTATGTGTGTGTTATGCTTGGAACACCTCTCCATGGTTAGTGGAGGTGCATATGGTGCTCCTCATTCCTCATGGCTGACACACCCCAGCACTGGTGGTTCATTGGCCATGGACCTATCCTGTACCCTGTTCCATTCACCCTGACAGCATTTCTCTGGTCACTGATGGTGATTGGCTCATTGGAATAGCATCAATGATGACAATGATGCACTGCTGTGAGTAACGGGCTAGGTCAGGTTTTCCATGGTGACACAGTAATTCTAGCATAGCCCTCTCCACAACTGGGAGAGGTTGTGCAGATGTGGGATTACGGACACTGCACTGGTATCTGTGGTAATGTTGGCATGGTATCTGAACTGGATCGGGCCTTTAATGTGTCTGAAGAACATATGTTAGTAGTACATTTGGACCTCCGTTTCTGAAACCCCTCGCAGACACAGAAACCCGTGGATAATGGAATTAATGGGGGGGGTTTTTCCAATAAGATCACCCAACATGGCCAGAAGTGTCTTCTGGTCATGTGTGGAGGTGTCAGAAACTGAGCCATCATGGGCTCTGATGGCACCTGGGGCCATCAATGGGGCAATATTGCGATGCCCCTAATGCCAATGCCCCACCCCCTGTGCCGCCCCACCACACCTTCAGTGTCTATAATAGCGCCAATTAGGAGTGATTCCAGATGCAAAGGAGGGATGGTAACACAGCATGGCATCCCTGGCAGCTGCCATGCGTTGCCCCACAAATGGTCTGTCTCTGGTCAGAAAAACACTTCCAGTTTTTGCGAAAA
Source organism: Lerista edwardsae (assembly GCA_029204185.1). NCBI lineage: Eukaryota > Metazoa > Chordata > Lepidosauria > Squamata > Scincidae > Lerista > Lerista edwardsae. Next base: position 16,765 of record JAJKFI010035449.1, on the reverse strand, counting down.
CCTCTATGGGGGCCTCTCTGAGACTTACAGCGTCTGCATGCAGCCTCTCCAGGCCTCAGAAAGCCTCCTGGGCATGACCAGTCACGTCCAGGAGATCAGGTGAGAGCCTCCAGTGAAAGTCTGGCACCCAAGCACCCACGCTGAGTCAAATCTGCAGGTGCCAAACCCACAGATAAAAAGGCCCCACCTGTAATATTGTTCTTTATGCAGATGGGTGTTTATTTTAATTCAGCCTGATAATTTAAGTATGTAATGAATATATGCATGAAATGTCACTGACAAGATAAATGGAAGTGTTTTATAATGTATCTGAAACCAGTCATATTTGTTGTATTCGTAGTGTGCAAGGCTTGCTTCTTGTCCCAGAAGATGATCTTACTAAGATCCATTCAGTGACAGCTGTTCCCAAAGATGCATACGGATTGTGAGTACTCATATTTTTAAAAGCCAAATTGCAAAAATTGCAGATCCACTAGGGGTAGAGCCACCCAAAGTTATCTTTTGCAAGTCCTATGAAAATAAATGGTAACAGTGCAAGGGCTCAGTCAAGCTCTACTGTTCAACTTCCTGCTGGACTGTGGCCAAAATTAATATTTTGAAAAACTAGGACCTTAGTAATAGTGTAACTCAGTCATGAAGCCTGACCTGCAACTGTTGATTGCAACATATTTCTAATCCAGCATCTAATTGTGGAGACACTAAAAGCATTATATACCTTGGAGTCACACAGTAAACATGAAAAAGATTGTAGACCAACAACCAGCTAAGAACATTAGCAGCAGAAATATGACCTTCCTGAGCCGGAACAAAGAACAAGATTCTGCTTTTTTTGTGCCGATAAGCAGAATCTTGCTTTGAAAAGGGGGGGGGGAACCCACTGCAACTTGTAAAGAAGTTTTACAGAGAACTCAGCACAATGCACTCGAGTTACACTGAACTATGCACCTTCAATTCTCAGGTTTTTAGAGGAGGATCATGTGTGGGCACAAACCAATGTGCAAACAGTTATTTACATGTGTACTAGAGAAAACTGTGTGTACTGGGAAAAAACCTTGTTAACTATTTGCCATAAACTGCAAAGATGAGATAAATTATAGAATGAAGTAAGTTACAGTTTCATGAGACCATACAATCAGGTTAGTGGCTTATGTCAAGCAAAATTAAAGCCAGTGCAAAAGACAGTTTGGCACAAGCAGTGTTTGATAACACAACCTAGTGTTTAAAAAGACGGGCAGAATTTGATTTATAGAAAAACAAAAGCCATCCATTTCCATATCCATTTCTTTATAGCTCTCTCTTCCCTTTATTCTGTGGTCAATAACTACAGAACAATAAAGAAACATTTGGATTTGAATATAATACTACTATACTTGCACAAGAGATTACTTTGGACTTACACCAGAAGACACAAAGCTTGAAACTACTGCACACTGCTATCAAAGGCGATCTGTTTGGGAAAGTTCCAGGGGGTTGGTTAGAAACAAACCGACAGAAACCTAACTTCACCAGACTATTTTTCCAAGAGGTTGTCGAGCAGAAAGAAAAAGAGGCGAGAGGCATCCCAGAAATAGAATTTTAGCCTGTTGAATGAATATACCACGAACGAACGAACCAAACGATCCTCTTATCTCTCTCACTCACACTCGCATGCTAAGCAAGTTTCTCACGACTCACGAGGAAGTCTGTCTCGTTCCTTACCTGCGTGGATCGTGAACTTCCACGGAAAACTTCTTTTCCCTGAAGTACAGGTTCTCCAGCTGCCTCCATTGGAAGATCTGAAGGAGGAAGAAAAAGAAAAGCACAAGGAGGCTGAGAGCGAGTTCACTGCGGGCGCCTCTTGTCCTCCGGTAAACTCCTACGGCGCGCTCCTGATCAACCCCGCGCGTAGAGCCACTGCTGGGGCTGGAAGAGTTGACTGCGCCGGAGGAGGCGGCGCGCACTGCGAGTGGCGCTCCCGGCCGCGGTGACCCCACCCCTTCAGAAGCAGGGGCAGGTCCTTGCCGCGCAGCAGTTCCCCCTTTGTTCGCGCCCCTCCGTGTCTCCCCCGCAGGAAGAGGGGGCGAGGCAGGGTAGGGCGCACGAGCGCGAAGAGCAGTTGCTCTCTCCGCCTCCTCCTCCCCGAGCGCGCTCGAATTCCTCCTGCTCCCGCGGGGACTCGACTTCCTGCCCGCTAATGCGCGAGAGCCCCCGGCTGCAGCGCTGCGAGCCACGGAGGAGGGAGGGCGGAGGCGCTGCTGACCCTAATTCATTCCAGGCACCGGGAGAGCAGCACAATCTCGGCTTGTCCGGCGTCTCCCTCCCCCCTCCTTCTTCCGGCGTCTCTAGGGTGTTGCTGATATCGATCCTGGAGATGCTCACAGCACCTCCCTGACATTTACAGCACAAGCCCACGCATGTCTGCTCAGAATAAGTCCCCTTGTGTTCAGAGGGGCTTAATCCCGAAGAAAGTGTGGAGAGGATTTCAGCCTTTAGACGTGGGTTTTTTGTTTTTGTTTGGGGGGGGGGGGGCGAATCAACAGGAACAGCCTCAGCCAGCTTTTTCCTCCCCCCAGCCCTCCTTACTGAACATACAGAGAACAACACGTCTGAGCAATCAGAAGGGGCTGAACCACACACACACGTACCCTAGGTCATCTTGCATGGGTCCGTTTGCAATCATATTGTAGCAATGATGCGGTCATGTGTCCTTTATTTCCACTCTAGTACAAGGCTTGTGTGAAAGAAGAAGTTGGTCATAGAACATCAGGCGCTGCCTTCCACTGCGTCAGACTCTGGCCAGATAGCACACTCTGGTCTCCAACATACTGCCTTTCTGTTCTTTTGGGGAGTTTTAAGGATTTTTTTTTTTAAAAAAGGATGACCCATTTTGCTGCAGTGGGGATATGCATTTGAATGCACATCCCCCTGAAACCACCGCACCGGCCAGGAACAGTAGGCACCAGCACTTGGAAGCATGTTAGGAGAATACAGCAAATTATAGGAACATGGAAGACTGCTTGTGCCATGAAGGAGCATAGCTATGGGGGGCTGTGGCATGGTATGTTTTGCAGGCAGCCTTCCTACCCACACTGTGCATAGCCCAGAATGGCTCCGAGAGCAAGTGGGAGGGATTGCTTGTGTAGCACATTGCAGTGCCTGCAATACTCGCCGTGCCAACCCCCCTGTAGCTATGCTTCTGATGCCATAGACTTCCTTAGCAGGATTCAAGCAACACAGAATGATGCTAGCTCTGGCTCATCACCTGTTAGAGAGTAAGAGAAACATTGTGCTGGCTTGAGTTTCCCTTCCCCAACAAATGTGCTTTCAACAATTTCTTTGGCAGTGCAATTTCTAATGCCATGCACAATTTGGACAACTAGGGCACCTTGCACAACTTGGATGGATCCTGGGTAAATAAGATCCAGGCTCAAAGCCCTGCTCAGCCACGAAGCTTCCTGGGGGACCTTGAACCCGTTACCCTCACTCAGCCTCACCTACCTCACAGGGTTGTTGTGAGGACAAAGGAGGGGAAGAACTAGTACACCACCTCAGGCTCGTTGGAGGAAGAGTGGTATAAAATGTGGAAAAAAAATTTCTTAATTATCATTGATTATCATCATCATCATCATCAGTATTTATATACTACTTTTCAACCAAAAAAGTTCACAAAGCAGCTTACAGAAGAAATCAAGTAATTAAGCCCAATCAAGCCCAATCCTGAGCTCCATAGCGCCCGCGGTATGAGCGTACCACCAGCGGTAAGGCCTTGGGAAGGCATACCAATCCAGTTCCGGCCAACCACCACCTGGAGGTGGAAACGCAAGCTGGCAAGCGGCAAGTGCACTGGTCGCTGCTGTTTGCGTGCTTTCCAGGCATGGTGGGAGGGCGTTCCTGGGTGGATGGGGAAGGGGCAAAGTGGGGTGGGACTGGCAGTGACCTTTGCTGCCAGATCCCGACCTCCACGTTGGGCCGTGTGGCCTAACATGGAGGCCCTCACCTATGAGCTGGCAAAAAAAGCCAGTGCAGAAGTGAGGGGACCCACCGCCTGCCCTGCATCCTTACTTGGAGGAACGGGATGAATGTCCCCTTCATCCAAGGAGCCTCTGTACTGGAAAAGGCAGGAGCCACCCTGAGGATAGGGAGTGGTATCAGCAAAGGCCCCTTCCCAGATAAACTAGGGATTATAGGGTTAATCCCAAAAGGTATTTACAAGCCTTGCACAGGTGCAGATGGGCGTGGCTGATGAAACAAAGCCTGCCCACTGATTGGCCTCAGTATATTAGCCTAGGTATAAAGCTGGAATGGGAGATGGAGAAGGTAAGCTGACTGTGGGAAACAGTTGTTTGGCTGCCATGCCCCTGGAACCACCAGTGGAGGAGGCAGTTGTAGCTGGGACACGCTGACTGCCTATTGTTTGGTGGTGGTGGTGGTGGGGTTTGTTTGGAGCTAAGCCAGTGATGAGGACAGTCTGGAGGAGGTTGACCAGCCAGTGATCCCAAACAAAAGCTGCTGAAAGAGAGGAGGCCCAGTGGGTGACTGACCCCCTCCATCTTGCCTATCTCTGAGGCTGCTCTGTGGGGAAACTAGTTAGCCTAATGTGGGCATTGAGGTCCTTGGGGAGGCCTGGCAGGGAAGTTGGCAGAACCTAACTTTAAGTTCTCTGTTGCAGGATGGGATTTGGCGGAACAGTTTCCAGCACCTGCCTGGCACTGGTAGGATGCAGCAGTAGCTGTTTGGCTACCTCTGCTTGTATGGGCACATGGACAGCTCAGGATTGGGCTGCAAGTGCCCCTCTGTCCCAAAAGGGCTCACAATCTAAAAAAAAGATGCAGAAAAAACACCAGGAAACAGTCACTAGAAAAGACACTGCGTTGGGGTGAAAAGGGACAATTACTCTGCTCCTGTTAAATAGGAACACTACTCAAAAAAGTGTTGCTCGCCCAGTTAGCAGGTATATAGTGATTCTCCTTCCCAGTTATAATTTAAATCTGTATTTTAAAAGTGACTAGTACATTAATATATAGTTTTAGTCTTAGAGCTTATGACTGCAACCTAAACTTCCTAGGAATATATATAGAATGACTCAAAGATTGTTAGTTCATAAGAATTACTTATTGATCTCAGAATTCCTGACTTTTTATACAGAGATATAAAAAAGTGACCAAAATAATTGTTTCTGTAGTTATTTAAAAAAGGAAAAAAAGTACATGGCACAAATCCTACTCTCTGTTACAAAAAGATAATTAAAAAGATCTCTTTGAAAGACAACTTTGTTTTTCCAGGGAAGAAACTCGGACAAGTCTCCGGAATGTAGATTCTTAAGTGGGCTAAACCACAATCACTTGCAAAAAGACAAAAGAGCAAGACTGAGAAACTGGCTCTGATTTACAAGTGTTTATTCTGCTCTGGGTTATTTAACCCTTTAAAAATGACAAATGGAAGGACCAACCAGCCTGACCAAACCTGAAGTTAGTGAACAGCAAGAATGCAAGTGAAATATCCTGTTCTGCTTGTCAGGGATTCAGCTAACATCAGAATGTCTGTCAATTCTTGAGGAAAAGATGGACGTACTTGCCCATGCTGCCATCCATTGATTCTTATTAGCCATGATACCAAATGGAAGGTCTTTCTGCAAATATAGTATCAAATATACCGTGGGCCCTCGGCATCCAAGGGGGATCCATTCCAGGGCTCCCCGCAAATACAGAATTCTGCAGATAATGAAATCTGTGGGGAGCCCAGCGTGGAGCCACAATTACTTACCCGGGGTCTCCAGAAGTCACATGTGGCCTCCAGAACACGACCGGAAGAAACTGCCAGTTCACACTGGCAAACTGGAGGTGCCTTCTGGTTGCTTTTGGGAGGTCTGGGGGGGGGGCTCTCCAGCTACAGATTCAGCATCTTCAGATATTCAAATCTGGGGATGCCAAGACTGCAGACAAGGAAGGGTCCTCACTGTACTAATATTGAACCCGGGCGGTTGAGTGCATTGATACACTGTTGGAAACAGAATGCTGGACTGACAGCACAAGCCTATAAATGCCTACTCAGAAGTAAACTTGACTGAGCTGAATGGGATTTACTCCTGGTAAGTGTGCATAGGACTGCAGCGTAAGTATACTTTGGCCTCATTCAGGAAAGAAATTCATGTTCTGTGTGATCAGCCCAGGCTCACAGCTCCAAGTGTAGGAAATCTAGCAATCTTGGTAACGGTGATGTTTCCTACACTTACAGAAATTTGTCACAGCATTGAACAGAAAGCATGGAAAACTGCCATGCAGACTTCTCCTTAGATTCTTGCCACTGATTCATCCCTGACACGGTGCAATTACTCTAGCTGTTACATCCCTCCCTCTGTGATGCAACATTTCCTACATTCAGTTCATGGGGGAACTGGGTTGATGTTTTATTTTAATTGTAGGAAAATGCCGGCCTTCAACCAGGCTAGGTCTGGTTCTGTTTCATTTTTGGTGGAGCATTTGATTTTTCCAAAGAGAACAGGCTGGGGAGCAGAGAGCCTGTTAATGATAGCCTAGCACAGCAGAGGTTTTTGTTTCCCGCCAGCTGTAGACGAGAACCACGTGGGCGGCTGCAGAGCGCAGGGATAGCTGAGCAGCTTTTGTTGCACTGAAACTGAGACGCTCCTCAGTTGCTATTCCAAGCATCTGGAGTTTTATCTGGAGGGAAGGAGTTTGTATGCCAAAGGGGTCACAAGGTACTCTACTTGTCACCCTCTGTTCTCTCTTCCTCCAAGCCCCCCTTTGGCACACAGGAATTGGAAAGTTTCACAATGCAAACATCTGGCATGTTTGGAATTCCAGTGTCTCTGCAACACTGCAACAGAGGGGCTGGCAGTTTGCTGTTATCTTTTTTTAAAGCTCTCTCTCCATTGCAAGGTGCAAACCCAAAATAATATGGCTTAACTTTGTGAATTGAAGCAGTACAAGTGGTGTTTAATCTCTCAAATAACACAGTCCCGCATCTGCTTCATTAGTGTAGGCTGCGATCTAAATGTATTGCTATCTTTCGATTTTCTCCAAAGGGACTGCTTCTATTACAGATTTTTTAAGGGTAGAATCTAGCTTATCCTTTAAAGAAGTGGCTCTCAGCATGTTTTCTGCGGAACCTTAGAAATATAGGAACAGCCCTGCTGGATCAGGCCAATCTAGTCCAGCCTCCTATATCTCACAGTGGCCCACCAGATGCCTCAGGGAGCACACAAGATACCTGCACCCTGCTGCCACTCCTCTGCATAAGAAGAGCCCAGCTGGATCAGGCCAAGGCCCATCTAATCCAGCTTCCTGTATCTCACAGTAGCCCACCAGATGACCTTGAATTCCTGTATGCCTTTATAAAGAGTTCCTCTATATTGATGGCAAAGAGATGTGTATGATTGCAATAATTGCCACCAAACATCACTTCCACAATGGTGGTAGTGGGATTGGAGGAGCTGAAAGGGGTTCCCAAGGGATGGCTCTGACTCGAGAAGGGTTCTTCTTAACTGCTGCTTAGCTGTGCCACCTCTTAAGGCATGAAATACCTTTCTGTCCTGGGTAGGAAAGTAGGCAAGCACCAGTTATCTGATTAAAGTTCTAGAAGTTTCTGAGGTTGGCAGTGAGCAGGTACAGATATCACACGTGTGTGTTCAGAAAAGCCACAAAGAAGGACAAGACGTTTACTGAGCTCTGATGATCTCTAACACAGTGTTTCTCAAACTGTGGGTTGGAATGAATATATTCATTCCAATATATTTATTTTTAATATACAAGACTTGATGCTACCATGGTCTGTGACTGCCTTTGGGGAAATGTTACAGATCTGTACTTTTAACTAGCTATTATGTATATATATTTTTTAACAATGATAGTCAATGGGGCTTATTTCTAAGTAAGTGTGCATAGGATTTCAGACTTTGGGATGTTTGGGCAATTAAAAAAAACAGACAAGGCAACTGCTTGGGAGGGAATTTTTAAACTTATTTTAAAATTTTAATGTGTTTACTTAATTTGATTTTGTTGTATGGGGTGTCAAAATATTCCTGTTTGGCGATGCCACGTCTGGTCATGACATCATTTTCAGGTTAATGGCATCATTTCTGGTGGATCCTGACAGATTATTATTCTAAAAAGTGGGTCCTGGTGCTCAAAGGTTTGAGAACCTCTAACATGCATGGCTGGTAATGACGGTGTTTTCAATTGTGCAGGCCTGGACTGGTCTTTTGAAATCAATGCAAGGCAAATTGAAATCAAGGGTCAACTTGTGAAATCACAGACTGAGGCTGAAATCCAATTTCTGCTAGTAAAATTAGGTATACTGTGGTTTGAAGCATGCGAGCATCTCACAGACGACCCAGCCAGGAAGTGGTCAATCATGACTAAGAGTGACATGCCTCTTTAATCAATAGTTCCTTTCCTGAGAGAAGCCATCTGGAAGGGTCACTGCTGGTGATTTTGATAGTGGTTTCTCTGATGTGGCCACCTGCATGCAGAGTGCTCAAAATAAAGCCACTGTTCAATATTCTTGGAAAGGTATTAAGGCTGCAATCCTTTAGGGCCAAATCCTATCCAATTTTCCAGCCCTGATGTAGCCATCCCAATGGTGTGTGTGCAGCATTCTGTGGTGGAGGGGGAGTTGGTGAGGCCTCCTCGAGGTTGTTTGCTTACCTTGGGGCTGCACTGTCAGAAACTTAGATAGGATTGGTCCCTTAGACTCTTTCCTGGGAGCATGCCCCATCAAGCACAATGGGACTTACTTCTGAGTAGACATGCATAGGATTGGATTATTTTCTCTCTCCTATTTTGACTTACTTGTGGGAAGGGGCTGTTCTCTTCCCCCTGCATGGTTTTTCTGTTCAAAATCTCACTCCCCACCCCCAGCTGTTGTTTGCCCCAACTCAGATCAAACTGGCACCTGTTAAAAAGGAAAATGTACGAATCTCTTATTTAATGAGTAGTTTTGACCCTTAAAATGTTTAGTCATTTTTGGACCATGCTGTAAATTTAAAAGTGAAAAGAAAAGGCTTTTTAAAAAGTTGACATGCAGGTCTAGTATTTATTCTGGCAACCTTCCACTCCAAAAACGTGTGAACTCAGCTTCACCTTCTCCAAGAAACATCACTCTTGATGTTTCCGTAAAGTTGCTGTTAAATGTATTTATTTTATTTTTTTTTAAAAAGAAATGTCTCCCTGGTTAACCCTGGAGAGTTTTATATATGTGTGCACAGTTTGAAACTTGGTTAGTGTCTGATTAACCGGCCCATGCTCTGAGATGGTGTTCAGAGTCTGCAGCCCAAACTCTCTGCTGCTTTTTTTTTTTTAAAAAAAGAAAACTGGCCAGAAAAAGAAGAGTGGGAGCAAAATGGTAAGGGGATTTCTGTGATGCAAATGATTTGGTAGAGAATCCAGGTGCAAGCTTGGACTATGTCCTCAGCAAAAACGATTCCCCGGGAACAGTATTGTTGGCACACCACCAGGTCCTTATGGCTAGTTAAATTCAAGCTATAATCAGAGGTTTTAAAATTCCACAATTCTCTTTCCCTTTCATTTGTGCATCTCTCTCTCTCTCTCTGAGGACATTTGTGGTTTTCTGGCTGCTCCATAATTATGCTGAGGCTGGGGGAGCTGAGGGCCAGAGAGCTGCATCCATTTTGGTAATCTGAGAAAGCCTCTAAGGAAGCACTAGGCTGACTTGGGGAAATTTGCACAACAGCCTGTGCCTTCTATTAAAAAGGAGCGCAGCACCAGCTGAACGGCTTCAGGAGAATACTGCAAGTTCACAGATGGGAGAGTGACTTTGCAGAAAAGTCTGGAAGAGGAGATGATACTCAGAAGGACTATGGACTGCCACCAGCCAAAGCTGAAGGCCATTCTTCTTTTCCTATGATACGGTGCTCAACTCGCCATGTCACAGCTCGCTGGGAAATCGATGAGGAAGTGTAGGTTCGCCACACTGAGGTGGTTCGCAACAGTTCAGTGTGGTCCAACACGAATTGAGCAAGGATGGCCTGTGAAGCTTGGGCAACTGTGATGACGCAAAAATCTCATGAGCAGAATCCGCTCAAAACCTCCTGACGACTGAGTTGGCACAACCAACGCTGCTTCTCCAACATGGGCGATGTGCTAACTTCAGCTACCACTTTGAAACACTCTAGCCCAGTTGTTTTCAAACATTGTTAGCACTGGGACCTACTTTTTTAAAATGACACTCTATCAGACCCCACCTAGCTTCAGACATAAAAACAAGGTGATCTAGAAATTATTTATTTACAAGTTATTTGCAAAAAAAAAAAAAAAAAATCCTCCAGGCAGCCCTAATGAATAGCCTCAAAGCTTGAGGGCTCAGTTCTGTGATGCAGCCCTCACCTGTCCTCACCACCTGTCATTGACAAACTTGGGAAAAAACACACCCAGAAAAAAGAAGCTCAAACATTTATCTCCCTCTGTTGACAAAAGCTTGCAAAATGCAGGAGTTCAGCTTTACCCAGGGCAATTAGCAGCTCTCTGATTTCTGAATTGCCTCAGGACCTGAGGCAATTAATTATCTGATCTTTCCATCACTTGTGCTTTCACTGAAGCGTCTGCTGGAAGCACCAGAAATTGGGTCAGGACCCACCAATTTATATTAAGGCTTTTTATTTTAAAAACACAAAGGAAAGGTTAGGGTTCATGCTGGGATAAGAGGCTAGGGACATATAACATGGGTTTTGCTGCCCAGTTATAGTGGGATGTGAATGACTGGGATGCAAACAAACGAAGAAACAAAAACACCACAAACTCCAGATGTAAATGTCCAGGGATGCCAATGAGTGGAGCACATTTGACAAGGACATAATACTCCAGGACCCAAATACTCTAGTACCAACACTGATACCCTGCCACCATTCTGAGAAAAGATGAGGATCTAGTAGGGTTGTCAGCTTTAAAAAAAAGCACAAGTATCTGGACCATGAGGTATATTTCATGAGACTTTAGAAAGCTCCCCTCTGATAATCTGCCTGGGGTGGTTTACTCCTCGTGCCTGGAGCTTGTGTTTTGCCCAAATTTGGGGCATGGAGGCTTGTTACTAAGGCGAGATGCCAGTTGACTGTGTTTCTGTGACCTCCCACTTCAGCTTTGGTAGCTGCAAGGTACAACCTCAGCTTCTGTTCCCATCTCCTCTAGCCCCCTCCCAAATTTCTCATGGTAACTTTGATGATGGTTTGAAATGGTCCATTGTTCAATGAGGGTGAGAGAACTGCAACCTTTCTGTACAGTGCTGGAGACCCAGGGGGAAACTGCTCTGCTTCTGACATCAGAGAATATTGTCTCTTTGTCTGCAGGCTTCAGGGATGGGTTACTCACTCAGGGTCACAGGCCCCATACTCTGTCCACACACAGCAGAGACAGACTTGCAGACAAATTCAATTCAGTGAGAACGGTTCACTGGAACACAACCAACTGCCTGACCTCGTAACATGTCTTCATGTCTCAAACAAGAGCAGTACCAAGAAGGCATGAACAGTGGCATTCCTACCATTGACTGGGGGGGGGGGAGTGCCCCCCGGCGGCATGCCTATGGAGCCTGTAGCAGTGGGCACCTGCTGCCGAGCCACCGCTGCCCGCCCTATGGAGCCCTCCCAAGGGCCGGGCAGGCTGTGTGCAGTGTCCGATGGCCCTCCAAAGACTTCTGCACCCTCCGGAGGGCCATTGGTTGGAAAACTGGAAGCATTGTTTAAAGGCTTCACAAAAGCATTAGAAAGGCTTTCTAGAAGGTGGCAGAGCACAGTACAAGGCTCTGCATCTTACAGGTGGGTCAGGGGCTTCTGCAGCCTGCGGTTCTGGCCCCTGGGCAGCTAACGGGTCAGGGAAGCGACTGGGAATGAGTATCAGCAGACTGTTATCAGAGGGCAGCTGGATTGTTCCATTACATGTCACCCAATGGCCGAAACCTCTCCTATCCCCCAGTAGCATCGACAGAACCTGTGTTTCGCTGTAGCCTGCGGTCACCAAAGTGCCGTAAAGCGCTTGGCAACAATGTTAGCTCCAGGTGCACTGGTGCCCAGAAGGATGCCCATTGGACCAGATAACCCTGGCAAGGGGTGGAGGGAGGGCAGAGTCAAGGTGGTAGGGAAAGGGGGAGGCGGTGGGTGGATCCCCTGGTAGGCGGGTGGGGTCACTGGCGTTGGGGCACATCCTAACCCTCTTCCTGGGCCTGATCTGCCGACATGGATCAACATGGACTTGCACCACCGATACCCATTGTGACTCTTGGGGCTTACCCTGGGTCAAGAGGACAAATGTCTCTGTATCCCAAGGAGACCACTAGCAACTGAAATTCCCCCACAGGCATCGCTGGTCCTAGTGCCGCTGCATTGCCACACAGGAATTTAGTTAGGGTAGGACTGTGAGTCTCATTAAGAGTACCGCAGATAGGAGCTGGCGCTTCAGTGTTACAGGGCAGGCAGAGCCAGTGAATACAGACCGGGACTTTTGGGCAGTGGTGGATCTGCCCTGCAGTGCGATATAGGGCCAGCATAGAGATAGAATTCACTAGAGACGGCATGACGTCACCATCTTGAAGCCACCTGGGGTAGACAAAAATGGCTGACTCAGATCATTGCCGTGAGGGAGGGTTGCCGCGAATTCTCAAATAAAAATCTCCCTCACGTGTTTAAAAGTTAATCTCAACCTTTTTAATCATGCCTGCGTGTTCTGCATACGGGTAATAAGGTTACAAATAATGTTTCCACACGAAACATTATCACATCACATGTTTTTATTTTCGTAAGCTTTTATTTTTATTCAGTCCGAAACAGTACGAGCAGGGGAATCTTTTTGCAAGGGAGCTGCCCGGGGAATTGTAGTACTATTTAATAAGCAAGGAGCATACTAATTCACGGCAATCCTCCCTCACGGCGATGATCTGAGTCAGCCATTTTTGTCTACCCCAGGTGGCTTCACTCGACTCCTATTAAATCAATGGGCATGCCGTCTCCAGTGAAAATTCTATCTCCATGAGGGCCAGCCATGGGCAGCATTTGGGGGCGGGACGCATGCGTGTGCTGTCCAATTGATTCCCCACTGGGGAAGAAATTGCATGCTTTCGCCCTCACAGCCACAGGTGGGGTGAAATTGCCCCCCCCCCCAGTTGCGCCTGCAGGAGCCAGGGCATTCCCCTCACTTTGGAGTTGGAAAACGAAGGGAACACGCCGGCTCTCGGGGCATCTGTAGAGGCGGTTGGAGCAAAATAGCTCCAGTTGCCTCTGCAGGACCCCATGTGCCCCCCTCACTTCCAAGCTGGAGAGTGAGGGGAATGTGCCATCTGGGAGGCGGGTAGAGCAAAATCTCTCCAGTTGCCCCTACAGGAGCCTGAGCGTCCCTCCTTTTGTGTCATCTTGGCATCACAATGTGTGACATCATGCAACATGCATGGGGCTCCGAAAAGCTCTGGTAAACCTCTGCTTTTGGGACATGACAAGAGTGAGCCCAGAGGGACAGCTGAGGGGTTCTTGAGCATGTTTAGCTTCCTTATACTGAATCAAACCATTCGTCTAGCTAGGTCAGTTTAACCTACCTTGACTCTTGCAGAACCAGAGTGAACTTCCACTTTATCCTCAGAATACCATAAATATCCACATCGTGACAACCCTGGTCTAGCATGCAGAGGCGGTCTGGTCTGGGAGTGCACCCCATGGCGAGGCGACGAAATGGGCGAGCTCCATTTTAGAGCATTCCAGGTGCAAGGGAGGGCAGGCGGGCCAAAAAGCGCCTGGACTCCGCGCAATGGCGTGCGGACTCCATGCAATGGGGCCCCCCTGCCGTCTGGCGCCCATGCGGCTTGCCATCCCTGCACCCCCCCCCTGGATCCGCGATTGCTAGCATGCCAAACAGTCATGATTTTGATCTAGGTAGGAGGACTGGCAAAATTTTCTTTGGAAGTTTTTTAGCCTTACACACCAGCAGTCAACAAATTATTTTTTGTTTCTCCTAGAGATTTTCTTCTGGTTCCACAGCTTCTGAAAAAGCCTGGAAACCTAGGCAGACAGCAATTGTATTTCCCTCTCCCGCAAACGCTACCATTCTTGTCTCTTTCACCTAAGTTTGTTTCCTTTCCAATTGGAAATTAAGGGTACCTAGCAACTGTTTATGGTGGAAAAAGTCACCAGGATTTGTCAATCATTTGCTTTCCTGCTTCCTAAGAGTTAATTGTTTGCTAAAGCTATTAGAATGTGTGCACTGTGGGGCAGGATTCAGGCTCTTAAAACAGTGGGATTCCCTCAGCCAGAACAGATTCTGGGCAACACAGCACTGAAGGACATAATATTTCAGGGGTGGCCAAAGATGGCTGTTTGGCATAGAATGTGCGGCTCGTGGAAATACGTTGCCTGAGCTCCTTTTTGCATCACAATTAATATAAAAGGTAAATACAAAATTTTCAAGCTTTATAATTATTTACCCGGTACAGGTCCAAACTTTTTATGCAATGAGTATTGACTGATGGATTAGATTCAATACTGATGGCTGCTGCAGATAAGGAGGACTCTGCTGATCCCTGGGGAAGGCGAAAAAAACACGCCCCTTTACAATTCCTGTTCTAAAAACTGCTTTTCGAGGGAGTCTGGCTATTGCAAGTGCTATTTTACCACTCACCAGGAGAAAAGTGCCCCCTTCCTTTGCCCTGGCTTGCTGAACAATAGAATACAGAAATGATTAATCAATTTCACATTCCATTCCAGTGAGGGCTATGGGAGGGGGGCAATTTTCTTGGGCTGCAAGATAGCAGTTCTAATTGACTGCTTGACTGACTCGTGTTTTGTTTAATTTCTTTTAACACTTTTTTGTTATCAGCAGGGAGTCCCAGAACCAAACCCCCGTGGATACCAAGGTCCCTTTGTATAAACTGAGAGCCCACTGAATTAAAACGTAAGTTCATGGTGAGTAAATATATCTAAGAATTTAAATGCTTCTTAAATATTGCAACTCTCAGATATCTGCAGTCTATTGTATGTGGCTCTCACATTAAGCAAGTTTAGCCACTGTATTGGAAAAGGAAGGAGATACCCCGAGGAGATAGGGAATGGTATCAGCAGTGGCCCCTTGTCCCAAATTAGCCAGGAAGTATGGGGTTAATCCCAGAGCTTCTGCAAGCCTGCAGCAGGAACACAGCTGCAGGCTGATGAGGGCCCTGGCTAGGAAGGGTGATTAGCACAGGTGCAGATGCGTGTGGCTGATGAATTAAAGCCTGCCCAGCAACAGACACTGATTGGCCGCCTCAGTATAAAGTTGGAGGCAGGAGCTGCAGTAAGTTAGCACCAGGTAGGTGTAGGAAGGAAGGAAGGAAGGAAAGTGAGTGAGTGAGTGAGTGAGTGAGTGGCAGTGGACTGACTGACTGACTGACTGAAGGACTGTTGGATGGACTGACTGGATACTTGGTTATTGGAACTGTGAGTGGGTTCCTGTGGTGCCTTGGTTGGAGAGTTGTTGTATGGCTGCCATGCCCTTGGAGCCACTGAGTGGAGGAGGTAGTTGTAGCTTAGGTAAACTGATTGTCTATTGTTTGGTGGTAGGGTTTTGTGGTGCCAAGTTAGACTTAGGGTATCTTGAGCTAAGCCGGTGACGAGGACAGTCTGGAGGAGGTTGGCCAGCCGGTGAATCCAAGCAAGGCTGCTGGAAGAGAGGAGAACCGGTGGGTGCAGGAATTCCCTCTCTCTTACCTATCTCTGACGCTGCTTAAAGGGGAAAGTAGTCAGCCTAGTGTGAGCATTGGGGCCCTCGGGGAGGCCCAGCAGGGGGGTTCTGAACAGCCATCCCTGCAATATTCACTCTCAGACTGACCTGGGCAATGCCAGCTCTACTTATGGGAGTTCTTTGACCTGTGACCCTAGTAAGCTTTATAAGCCCAATGTAAAATGAGCAAAGAGACTCTCAAAGACATGACACATTCTTTGCGTGCCACTTAGTGGCACTCTGGCTATTGTCCTTCTCACCGCACAAGTGCTGTTGTCACTTCAAAAGCATGTACACCAAGCTCAACACCCATGTTATAAATGCTCTTCAAAATGCTCCAATACCAAAATTCCAACATCCAGGCCTAAGTATTCTGAGAGGGGTGCCTAAGTATTCTGCTCTCAATTAAGGAAATTAAGGAAACAGTAATACTAAAAAAAAAAAAAGACTAGCCATTGACTTCCAGTATACTTTTAGTGTATCCCACGCATGTCTCTTTAGGACATTCTCCTTAGATTAGTGGTTCTCAAACTGTGGATTAGGACCCATTAGTGGGTCATCAGCCAATTTCAGGTGAGTTTATGAAGCACCCAGAGCAGCCACATTAAAGCGGCAGAAGATTTGGTCGAGAGGGTTAATGCCTCCGTTTGCCTGAAGATAAGAGCTGAAGATCTGAAGGTCGCCAGTTCGGGACAGCCGGAAGTCTCTGTGAGTGGCAGACCTCGTTAATTGCAACTGATTAACAGCTGAGCTTCGGCTGCCTTGTGTGAGGGGGAGTTGTGCCGAAGTCAGCTGCTTCTCTGGTGGGAGCAGGGAAGCCACTTATCAGCCAGCAAGAAGACAAACGGGTGGCCAGAAAGAAGGACTAAATCCAGAAAGATCCATCTGTATGTGTGCAGTTCTTGAAAGATAGAACATTTCTGTAAAAATTGTAAAAACCTTTGGGTTTCTGAATAGTCTGCCTATGTAAACTGCCTTGAGTTATAGTCATTAGAGAAATCTGGTGACCTAAGAAAGGCGGTATATAAATCCAAGTATTATTATTATTATTATTATTATTATTATTATTATTATTATTATTA
>JAJKFI010035448.1:0-22610 GCA_029204185.1 Lerista edwardsae | reverse complement strand
ATATATATATATATATATATATATATATATATATATATATATATATAGGAGTTTTTTTTATTGTATCATTTATGATTTTTATTATTACTGAACTTTATAACTTGTTCTTATTTTAGTATTTTACTGCTTTTCCTCTGTGTTGTTCCCCACCTTGAACACTGGTTTGTTTGGAGGGAAAGATGGGAAATAACTCATGAAAATAAATAAATACACACACTTTCCCTACTAATCCCAGCATAGTTTCCATCTCCATGGCTCTTTGCTGGTGTTTCTCTTGTGATTTTTCTTGATTGAAGCCTCTTTGGGAGAACCATTTTTTCCCCCCATGTAAACTGCTTTCTTTGCTATGTAAACTGCTTTGAAAACTTTTCGGTTGAAAAGCATATATTCTTAAGAATAATAAATGAAAAACCATCAAAATGCACACCAACGTTCAACTGGTTAGACTGGTATCAGATTAAAAGATCACCATAAATTGATTTACTTAGACATGATTTTCTCTTGACCTTGGCAGAAACTGAATTTTAGTGTTCTAAAACGGCAACAGAGACATCAAAAGTTTGGATAAGAAAGTTGTCCTCACCTCTCCTTTAGGCAGTATTTTCTGTTCATCTAGTTTAAAGGAAGTACCTATTCTTCTTCGCACGATTGGGGGCTCTTCCCCCGGGTCGAGGGGATATTCTCTTGGCAATTTTCCTGTAAGCTCCTGTAAACATACGTTTTTAAAAAATAAGAATTTAGGTCTATACAAGCACCAAATAGATCTTATCTACATAAGCAACATTATTCCATTAATATAATCTATCGGAAATCCTCCAGTACAGTATTATGTTTACCTGGGTGAGAAACGTATTGGTTAGAATCAATCCAAATCTGGGTAGATCTGTGTTTATTTGCTGAGAACTACTGATTTATGCACACTTGACTGTCTTAGACTACGACTAAGACAGTCTTAGACTAAGACTGGTTGTCAAGTCATAAACTATCATTACTGATTAACATGGAATCCAAAGCTGGAAATGTTTTTGCTAATAATCTATGCAGCTTTCTATGGTCAAGTCACTGAAGATGTTATGATTCCTTTACATCTGGAGTCTCTCTCCAGAAATTCTACATAGTACCACCTCTCCATCTTCTTTCAGATCCAAGCTCAAAACCTACAGTCTGGGAGCTATTTCCTCCCTGCAGATGCAGTGGTGCCAAAATGGCTATCCCTGTATTTGCGGTGGAAAGAGCAGTCCAGGAGATCACCTCTGGGTAAGGGAATAATTGTTCTCTTACTTGGAGGTGAGCCTCCGCAGTGTATGTGTGTGTCTACTTGGTTTGGCGCTAGCTAAATAACTAGAGCAGGTCTGTGTGGACCTGCATAACGGGATTGGATCTGGGGAGGAGGTTAGGTTTCAGTGGCCAACTCTGCTGCCAAACCCACCCCCTTTCCTGGACCCTGTTTGCCCATCATGTCACTTTTTCAGGATTATTTGGGCAGATCTGTCTAAAACAACAAGGAGATCCTGCATACTTTGGATCCAAAGGTAACTGGGCAAAAGTATAGATTTTACTTTATTTATTCAATTTTTATCTCCAAAGGGTGCTCTCCAAAGGGCACCCAAGGTAGCTAACAACAATTAAAATACATAAAAGATAAAATACAGAAATTATGAAATACAAATAAAACTATCAATTAAAAAACAGACGTTAAAAGCCAGCCTGCAGAAAACAGCAGCAATAAAACAAAACATTAAATAGATTATTAAAGATAACTAAGGTTTAAAGGTAATACGTGCTGCCCTTGATACAAACATTGTGGTTTGTTGGCACGTGCAGTAAATGCATGTGTGTTGGCTTACACAGTGATGGGTGTGTAACACAGGGAAGGGAACAGGCTCTGCAATGAGTGTGGAAAAAGACCAAGCGAAGGAAAAAGGGGGCTTTGCGTTCTGCCAACAACACTAACAGCCCAATCTAATATAACCTATTAGGGGCTTTTGGCTGCTGGAGGTCTCCTCGGGGTAAGGAGATTTGTCCCGTTTCCCCAGGGTAAGCACCAGTCACTGCTCTGAGTCAATTTGGAACCCTGCCAGTGATGTTGCCTTGTGCCGTGCAAAGTGCTTTATGGCGCTTCTGCAGCATCACGCATCACCAGAATGTGCATCCATCCCACCAGTGCAGGACTTCAGGAGCATTGAGCTTCAGTAGGAACGAGCTGTGTGATTCCGCTAGGAAGAAAACCTTCGGCAGAAACTATGCAAGAGCAGCTGACTCTGATGTGTAACAGGCAAGTGAGGTTGTCAACCATCTCCCCATTTGCTCCCCCCTCAACCTGACCCCTCAATAAAGCGTTTTTTATCTCCTATTTTTAGGTCACTGGGAAAAGAAGCTTCGGCCTTTCACTGCTCAGCCTAAGCACTTGAACACACAATGCGTACCAAGCTGGGCCGCAGTGAACTGTTCATGCTCCCTTTGGAAGGAGAGGCACAAACAAACTCTTCTTAAACAGCAAAATAATAACACCTGCAGGGCCATACTCCCATTTTTAAAGGTATTAATTACTTGCCAATGTTCTAAAACCAAATAAATATTCTTTTTCTTCAGAATTATTAGGTTTATTAATAAGCACATTTAATTAATAATTATATAATTCACTAGCATTTCCTTATTCTGGTGAATGCCCAACTGTTCTTTAGAACAGTGAGTTTCCCCAATCTTTTTAGCACCAGGGACCCACCTCAGAAAAGTTTCACTTTACTAGCTGCTCAAACCTCTCTGGCTTAGAATGCGGATTGGCCATTAAAAAAAGGCATTTAGGTTTGCAATTAATTAACTGCCTAATTACCGCTTTGTAGACTGGAGTTTCTTTCAACTAAGACTCCAAGTAAACTGGACTTCACTCACCCCATAAGATGAAAAGCATGTGAGCAGGCTGGCTCTTGTAATTTAAGCCGAACTAATAAGTAATCAAAGCCTGCAGAAATTTGATGCCACTGTTGCAACTTATTTGAGGTCAGGCTTAGCTCGCCTATACCAAGGCTTTTAATTCATGTCCTTCTCCCACTCTGGCAGTCTCATTACAAGCCAGCAATTCTCAGAGGAAAAATAAACAAACAGTGATTTATGGGAGACTGAAGAAAGACGTTTAGAATAAAATTAGAGGACAATGACCGAACCTTCTTACACGCTGTGCAGATGATTTGAACAAAACAGTTTGGCCATGGATATGTGGGGCCTGACCTGACCTCATAACCTTGGTCACACAGGCAAACTACCAAACTCAACAGTTGTTTCTCATGCGAGACAGAAATGCTCCAACAAAGTTCAGCAGGTCAGAGAATTCCTTTCACATCCTTCGTTGAAAAGCTGTTTTCTGATGCTTGACGTTATTGGGGTTAGATAGAGTTTACAACAAAAAAAATAAAACAAAATGATGCCTTTTAAAGTAATTCATTGCGGGACTGTGTGTATGCTATGAGTCCAGGGGAATTTAGAGAAAGCACAGGAATCTGGCCTTGGATTCAGAATTCAGTTTCCTGACAACATCAATTTCCATTTTAAAAAGGCTCTCTTGGTTGTAAAGATATGCACAATAAAACTATACGTGGGGCTGAATGAGATTTCCAGTGACTGGGAGTGGGGCTTCTGCATAGCTCACTGCTCCATCTGTAACTAACTAAACAAAAATAACACAGGAACACTGCAGAATAAGTCAAGTGAGGCTAACAAATTTTGCATGTATGAATGTCCAAATTTACAATTCATTAGGTTGCAGAATTTTCCACGCTGCTGCTTAATAAATTATTTTCTCTCCTGTTACTATGAGATAGTGGGGGCCCTCTCTACAAACCCTAATCTGTGTATATTCCATAAGGACCGAGTGGTGCTTAGACCAGATCCCTCCTTTGTCCCTAAAATCAAGTCAGTGTTTTCACAGAGCTCAGGAATTGGTTCTCCCTTCCTTCTGCCCCAAACCTCTCCATCAGAGGGAAAAGCTGTGGCACACCTTGGATGTTCATAGGGCCCTGCGGTTCTACTTAGAGCGTTCGAAGGAAGACAGAGGCTTGGTTTGTTACCTTTACCGGGGCCTCTAAGGGGAAGCGAACCCCACCTCAGTCTCTGGCGCGCTGGCCAAGGGCAGCTGTTGGGATGGCATATGAAGCGTTGGGGAAACAGGTTCCAGAGGGCATTCTGGCACACTCAGTGCGGGGAGCTGTGGCCTCAGCAGCCTTTGAGGGTTATGGTTCCCTGGGGGACATATGTCGGGCTGCTACATTACATGGGCTTCGGTGCACTCGTACACGAAGCATTACAAGGTGGATGCCTTGGCCTCGGCTGAGGCCAGCTTCGGTAGAAGAGTGCTGCAGAAGGTGGTTGGGGATTAGGCGTACAGCCTCGCCTGACCCGCCCCTTCATACTGCTCTGGTATATCCCATTGGTTCAGAATGTGCCCCCTTTCCTCATCCCAGAGAAAATTAGGAATTCCTTACCTGGGAATCTCCTATTCTGGGGAGAGGAAAGGGGGGGGCATTCATCCCGCCACAATTCAGGCTCGGCGGGTGGACTAATGGGAGGCCGGCAGCATGGGGTAGGACGGGGGGTTGGGTACTCCTCCTCCTCCTCCTCTGCTGAATCTTTATCTGTTGCCCCAGATGTAGGCTAGGAGCGTCATGCGCGCTGCTCCTTGGCGGGCTTGGACTTGGAGGGCGAGGATCCCTGAGGACGGCCCTTGGACGAAAAACGAGACTTGTGCCACTTGGGACTGAACTTGGGTCGTTCCCTAGAACATCCCTCTGTCTGAAAGGAATGAAACGCATGAGTCTTCGCCTTTCCCGCTTCCTTCTTGTTTGATGGAAGTACTTTCCGCTTGTCCTTGTCCTCTACTAGGAGCGGCTCAAGAGCCTGGCCAAAGAGCTTGGATCCTTGGAAAGGAAATCCCACTAGCCTTGACTTGAAGCCAAATATTGCCCCTCGCCACAACACTCGCCACCATTGCTCTTGTGCTGAACTGCAGGGTATCAAACGAGGCATCAGCTGAGAAAGCTGCTGCAGCGCTATTTTCTTCAGAGAACTCTTGGCTGTGCTAGACAGACCCGGTTCAGATTTGGCCACATCCTCCGCCCATTGGAAAGCCGCTCTGGCCATGATGGAGCTGGCTGCCGCCGCACAAAAAGCATAAGGGGAAGCCTGGAAGTCCCTTCTTATTGCCCCTTCGACACCAAGGGTCTCTTGGCCCCCCTTTGCCCTCCGACGGAATAATAGCTGATGGTGACAGGGCTGCAACTGGGGGATCTACTGCAGGCACCTGCAGGGAAGACAGAACCTGCTCTGGCAGGGAGTAGAACTTATTAATTAGCCTCTTGTTATGCTTTGCAATCGTTGGACACTTCCACTCCTCATCTATGACTCGTTGAAAGGAGGATGGAAATGGAACAGTAGAGGGCTTGCTGGGCCCCTGTGGGAAAAGGCTCTGGGAGGAATTGGCCCTCGGCTCCTCAGGGACATTTTCCAATTTAACTGCCCTAGCCACCTTGGACAGCATCCTGGTAAAATATTCGGCGGGGAACAGGCGCTCGGTCTGATGGCGCTGTTCCCCCTCATCTCCCTCCCCGGAGCGCTCGCCCTCCTCACGATCTGAACTCATGGTGTCAGAGGACGAAGGAAAAGAAGTGTCACTGGAGGAAGGCACCTCCCTCTTCCTTCTTCTTGCATGTGCCCGCTTAGCCCTGTGGCCCCTGGAGGCCTTGCCCTCTCCGCGCCTCCTGCGTTTGTGGGGAACCTGATCCTCTTCTGAGGAGGAAGAGCCTCCGGTGGTGGAAAGGCAAGTGGCGCTGGGGGATCTGCTGCACCTCTTGTGTTTCTTGGTCTGTGCCCTGCTTTGCCCTTTGCGCTTAGCCTTGGCACCCATGACCAACCCCTGTTCCCTGACCACCTCCTGCATGGCCACTCTGACCATCCCTGTGACCTGGCTCTGGGAAACAGGGGCTTTCCCTTCCTGGGCTGAGGCTCCCTCCTCCCCCGTGCCACGGGGTGAAGCTGCCCCCCCCCTCGTTCTCCTATTCCGCCATTCCCTCAAACCTTGTTCAGATGGAAAGGGCGGGAAAATGGCGGTCATGTCCACGCTCAGGCTGCTGCAGCAAGCTGAAGCCTCCGGACTGCCACCGTTCTCTGCGGCACAGCCACTGTGCACTCAGCCCGGTCGCTGCCTGGAACAAGTTCCGAGCCCTAGGCCGCTCGGAGCCAGACGTTGGAGGGGTGCACGTGGCGACGCCCTCTCCCTCCTTCACCCGCAATGCGATCAGGTGGCTCTGTGCTCGCGGCGACGGCCTAGAGGGCCCGCTTCTCTGCGGTGCAATTGGAGCCTCCTGGCTGAGCGCCGACAGGCCCGACCACCTGTCTCCCTTCTGCTCCTCCCGGCAGCACTCGCCCCCGAGGCATGCCGAGCAGGTCGAGTGTGCAGCCCGTAGTCCCAGCCACTCCTTGCCGCGCTGCTGCTGCTGTCGGAGCCCATCTCCTCTCCTCCAGAGCAACAGGGGCAGAGAAGGCCAGGAGCAGGTAAGTTAGAGAGAGAAGAATAAAGAAGGAAGAAAGAAGTAGAAGGGAGGAGAAGAAAGGAAAATTTAGGAGATCTGACTACTGAGCTCACTAGAGCTCCAGGACCACGACCTTGTCCTACGAAAGGCAGGGCCGGACTGGGATCGGGAAGCCCTCCCACCTAGGAGGAGTCAAGATCTGAGGATCCAACCCTGCCTTCCGGAGGGGCATTCCCATTGGTTCAGAATGCCCCCCTTTCCTCATCCCAGAGAATCTATCTTATCAAAGAGTAAAATTTCTTGTAAAATCGTATAAACCATTTTCCAAAATTTTTTCGCTTTCTCACATGTCCACCACATATGATAAAAAGTCCCCTCTTTATCTTTACATTTCCAACATTTGTTCATGCAACCAGGGTACATTTTAGCTAATCTGTCTGGAGTTATATACTACCTATTTATACAGGTTTTCTTTTAGGTTAGTTGCTTTCGTTAATTTCAAATTAATTCTCCAAATCTTTCCCCAATCATTCAAATCAATGTTATGTCCAACATTTCTAGCCCACTGAATCATTACCTCCTTAACTATTTCAGCTTCCATTCGAACTTTTAGTAAAAATTCATACATTTTTTATATATTTGTCCTTTTCATTCATTAAAAGTTTATCAAATTCTGTTTCTTGCTCATAAACACCTATCTTAAGATCTTCTTTTAATCTAGACTTGATTTGAACTTTTGCCCACCAATCCAAAAGAATTCCTTTATTTTCTAAAATGATGTCCTCTAGAAGTTCTCCTTTTTGATATAGTAAATCCTCGTATTTAACATTTTGGTCTTCTCTTAACCAGTCTGGCTTAGTGGCAATTTCTAAAGGTTTAATCCATTTTGGTATTTTAGAATATAGTTTGTATTTTACTTGATCCCATATCCATTACAATGCTCTTCTCAGGACATGTCGTTTAAAGTTTCCATAATATTTTGCTTTATCGTAGATCAAAAACACATGCCAACCAATTTGCATATCAAATGCTTCTAAATTGAGCAGTCTTTCATTCTTCAAAGTAATCCAGTCTTTTATCCAATTAAATGTAGCTGCTTGGTAATAAAGTTCCGAGTCTGGTACGCCAAGTCCTGCTCTAGTTTTATGATCTTGTAACAATTTTAACCGTATCCTTGGTTTTTTTTCCATTCCAGATGAATCTAATCATGTATTGGAAAAGGCAGGCAATACCCCAAGGAGATAGGGAATGGTATCAGCAATGGCCCCTTGTCCCAGATAAACCAGGGATTATAGGATTAACCCCGAAGGTCTTTGCAAGCCTCGGGAGCACAGCTGTAGGCTGATGAGGCCCCTGGCTATGAAAGGAGGCCAGCACAGGTGCAGATGGGTGTAGCTGATGCTAGTCTGCCTAGCAACAGACACGGATTGGCTGGCCTCAGTATATAGTGGGAGGCAGGAGCTGGATGAAGATCTGGGAAGGTGCTAGAGGAAGGACCCTGGGAAGGTGCTGGATGGGAGCACCAGGTAGGTGCTGGATGGATGGATGGATGGATTGCTGGCTGGACTGCCTGAGGGATGGAATGCTGGCTGGACTGCCTGCCTGCCTGAAGGACTGTCGGATGGACTGGCTGAAAGAGACTGGATAAAGGAAGGTAAAGATATTGTGGGGAATAACCATTGGGAGTTGTTGTATGTCCACCACACCCCTGGAGCCACCAAGTGGAGGAAGCAGTTGTGGCTTGGGCAAGCTGACTGCCTATTGTTTGGTGGTGGGGTTTATTGGTGTTAGGGTAATTTGGAGCTAAGCCAGTGATGAGGGCAGTCTGGAGGAGGCTGACCAGCCAGTGATCCCAAGTGAAGCTGCTGGAAGAGAAGAGGCCCAGTGGGTGAATGAACCCCCTCCCTCTTGCCTATCTCTGAGACTGCTCTGGAGGGGAAACTAGTTAGCCTAGTGTGGACATTGGGGCCCGTGGGGAGGCCAGCAGGGAATTTGGTGGAACAAATCATCATTTTATTCAATTCCAAAAAAAAGTTTTTCTTCATTATAATCGGTACTCTGAAATAGGAATAATACCTTGGGTAAGACATTCATTTTAATAACTGTGATTCTCCCCATCATAGATAAGTGAAGCTTCATCCATTTATTTAAGTCCTGTTGTAATTCTTTTCAGTCTAAGATAATTATCTTCCATCAGTGTACTGACTCTCTTCATTATTGTGATGCCCAAATATTTTAGTTTTGTGTCAATCTGTAATCCATATTTTTTTAACTCTTCTATTTCTGTTGGTTTAATATTTTTTGTTATAAGCTTTGTTTTGGTATAATTTATCTTAAGTCCGGCCACTTCACCATATCTTTCCAGTCTTTGCAACAATTGGTTTAAAGAGCTACTTGGATCCTCCAGAATAAATAATAAATCATCGGCATAAGCTTGTATCTTATATTCTTTATTTTTTATTTTTAATCCTCGTATCTGTTCATCATTCCTCACCGTATTATTTAGTATTTCTAATGTCATTATAAATAGCAATGGAGAGAGTGGACAGCCTTGTATCTGTACGTTTTCAGTGTTTTCTCCATTTATTCTTATTACTGCCTTTTGTTTCATATATATATTCCTAATCATAGTCAAAAATTTATCGCCAAATCTCATCTGCTCCGTTAGTGCTGTCATAAAATTCCAATTTACATTATCAAAGGCTTTCTGGGCATCCAAAAATATTAATCCTAGTTTCTTTCCTGGATTCATTTCATAATATTCCAAAATGTCAATCAAAATTCTGACATTATTTTTTAATTGTCTTCCTGGGAGAAATCCTGATTGATCTTGATGTATTATTTTATTTAAAATCTTTTTCAGTCTCATAGCCAAAATCAAAACAAAAATGTTGTAGTCTACATTCAACAGAGAAAGAGGTCTATAGTTTTTTATATCATTCTTGACTATTCCCTCTTTATGTATTAAAGTTATTATTGCATCTTTCCATGTATCCGGTACAAGTCCTGTTTCCCAGATGTTTTCTATTAATTTCTTGTATGGGATCAGTAATACCTCTTCCATCTTTTGATAGTACTCCGATGGTAAACCATCTGGACCTGGGGCTTTTCGTTTCTTTTGTTTTTTAACTGCTTCTACTATTTCCTCCATTGTTATATTCTGATACAAGTTTTTCTTTTCTTCTTCAGTTAACTTCAATTTATTATTCTCTTGTAGATATTCTAATTGTTTCTCTCTATCCATCTTTTTTTTCCTTATAGAGCTCTCGACAGTAGTTTTCTGCAATTTTCTTCATATCTTCCTGCCTATTTTTCTCTTCCCGTTTCATTTTTCAGTGTTAAAGTGCTTCTTTAATTTATAGGCCAACCACCTTCCTGGTTTATTCGCATCCTCGAAAAAATTTTGTTTGGCAAATTTCAGCTTTCGTTCCATTTCTTCTGTTTGTTTTATTTTAATTTCATGTTGCAGCATCTTTATCTTTTGTAACATTCTTCCATCATCTGATCTATCTGCACTTTTTGTTTCGTCCTTCTTTAATTTGTCCATTAAGTCCTGCATTTTTTTCCCAACATTGCTGCATTCCTGATTGCTAGGCCTCTGAAATAAGCTTTACTTGTGTCCCAAATAGTCTGCATTTCGATTCCCGGCTGTATATTCAATTTAAAAAACCATTCCATTTCTTTTTTTGCATACTTCAAAAACTGTTGATCTTGCAAGTGATTTATATTCATTCGCCATATTCCTCTTATCTTCCTTCTATTTAAAGTCATCATCAAGGGATTATGATCAGCAAAAGTATTTGGCAGGATCTCAGTCTCAAAATCAGTTTCTTGCAATGTGGCTGAGATCCAGCCCATATCTATTCTTGACCATACTTTGTCTGTGTAAAATGTAAATTGTTTCTTAACTGGATTCTGAGTTCTCCATGCATCTATTAGAGTCAGTTCCTCTGCCATCTCTAAGAAGGTAACTGATAGCAACCCTCCTTTACCTCTTCTTCGACCTGCTATAGATCTATCAATTTTTGAGTCAAGTACTGCATTAAAATCGCCAAGAATTATCAACTGCAAACTGCTATCTTCTGCAAGAATTTGATGAATTTTAGCAAAAAATCTTTCTCTTTCTCCGGGATTGTTTGGCGTGTAAATGTTTACAATCAATGTTCTTTTATTGTTTATCTGAGTTTCTACAATCAAAATTCTTCCATCATTTGATTTCCACTTCAATTTGAGATTCAAGCCTGGTTTAAGATATGTAGCCACTCCTCTCTTTTTGTCCTTTCATCTAAAGCATAAAATAATTCTCCTAATTTGGAATTCTTTAAATATTTCCCATCTTTTGCTTTTAAATGTGTCTTCTGTAGACATATAATATCTAATTTCAATTTTTGTAACTGGTGAAAAATCTGTTTTCTTTTTCGAGGGGAATTCATCCCGTTCACATTAACCAATAAAATCTTAATTTGCATTTCCATCTTTATTTGTCTTGCTAGTTACTTTTCTTTTTTGTGTTGTTGTCACTCTCCTGATTCTAAGTCTTTGAGTTCTGGGTGCCTCCGCACCTAGCATTTCTTCTCCAGACGATCCCACATCATGTGTCTCTCTCCTTTCTACTTCTGCTTCTTCCTCCTCTTAACTCCTCTTCCTGTTCTTGATCTTCATCTTTATCTTCCTGTTCTTGTTCCTCCTCTTCTTCATGATCTTCTTCATCTACTTCTTCTTCTTCTTCCTCCTCGTCTTGTTCTTCTCTTCTCTCTCTCTCTCTGAAGCTCCTGTTTCTTCTTTTTTCTCTTTGATTGTGTGGCTATTCCTTTAGAGGATTCTTCCATTTCGGCTCTGATTTCTGTCAAAATGTAGCTCTCTTCTCCCAAGTGTCTGCCATATGTATCTAAAAAGTCTTGTGCTTTCATCAGTGAAGTAATATTGAATCTGATCGTTTTATAGATAAAAAACAAACCTTCAGGGAGAACCCATTTATCACGAATTTCTCAGTTATTTTTTTGAATAGCATTTGGTTTTGAACCAGGGGTTCTAATGCTATGGTTCCCAACCTGGGGATTGGGACCCCCAAGGGGGGGGGTAGCAAACCATTTTTCAGGGGATTGTGAACAGCTTGGGGCAGCCAGCTTAAAACACAGGGCACTACCATCGTGGAAGCTTCATTTTGGCTAGGTTTCCCCATTAAACTGTAAGGCTGCGAGGGAAATTAGCCTTGCTATGGGCTTGTCTTAGTGTGCACATATGCATGCGATGAATCTCTGAGTGGGCATGTCATGCCTTCCATGCATATTCCTAGGTAAGTCTCAGTGCATAGGGAAGAATGTAAATACTCAGAAGACTATCTAGAATCTGGCTTCAGCAATGCATAGAGAAGTCACAATGCGTTCTATGCAATGTTGTTCTCAGTGCTGAATCAATCACTGAACTCAAATGTCACTTAGAGCACAATCCTAAACCTGGAGTTAGGCCAGCAAAATTTGGCTGGTACAATGACCGTGGTAAAGCACGTTTGGACCACTCTCGGAGTCGGGGAGGATGGCGCATGTCTGTATGGTGGCTTCTCTGACTCTGAGAATGGTCCAAACATACTTTCGGTGTCCCTTGTGCCAGCCAAACTTTGCTGGCCTAACTGTGCCAGCCTAACTTCAAGTTAGGATTGAGCCCTTAGATGCAATGAATTCAGAACATTCTAAAAAGGAAATGGAGGGTTTTTTGACTTTCTAAAAGTATGGTTTATTAAAAAAAATCACTTCCTGCTTAATGATATCACTTCCGGCCCTAGGGAGGGTCCCGACAGATTGTCGTACTGAAAACGGGGGGGGGGGGTTCTAAGTGCAAAAAAAGTTTGGGAACCACAGTTCTAACAGTGTCGAAACATGAAACACAATTTAGCTTATTAATCACGCATGGTTTGAGTACTTGAAAAAACTTATTGTTGACCAAGCTGAGCAAAGCACATCCATCACACTGGACGTTCAGTGAAAATCTGTTTAACTGTCATTGTTCATTGTCAGTTGGTAACTGCCCCTTACAATGCCCATGGAATGTTGTGTCATTCTCTGCAGCTCTGCAGCAACCAATGTTGCCTTTACTTCTAACAAAAATGTCATTTTTCTTTTTGCAATATTTAGAAACCTATTGCAGAATTTGAAAATCAGAAGGCAAAAGTTCTAAGGATCTGCTAAGCCAGCACTCCTAATCTTCCAGGGCTAGCAATGCCCCAACTCTCCAAACGCAGCATGCGGATCCTAGAAGTGACTGGTGATGACATAATTGCCAGTTACTTCCAGGTTTGGAGACCTCAGCACAATGTTGCAAAGGACGGCAAGAGGGTCAGGGTGGGTGGAGACATTTCCTAGTGTGTGAAAACCATGCATGGGATCTTGGCTGGCCAAACCGAGCTTCTTATTATACTTAGTGCCACGCCACAGTTTTGTTGCCGGCGGGCAACCCATGATGCTCTGCAATGTGTACAGGGACTACCAGGAGTGCCCAGGGTATCACAACACCCTGTGGAACCCCTGTGCTAAGCATTCAGAATTTTCACTGATTTCAGTGGAACTGTCTGTGAGATAAGCTTTTAGCTTTGCAAGACAGAGGGCCCGTAAGACATTACTCTTCGACACAATCTCTGCTTCGAAGCAATGAAGGTTTCATCTCTACCACCTACCGCTTCTCGGAGACACAGTTTCTTTAGCTCTTCCAAGCGCTGGCGCAGTGTCTCTTCTAAAGCTTCTTGCCTGGATTTCAAGGCCGCCAGCATGTCTTTCTTGGCAGACTGAGAACTGTCTGACTCTTGAGAACCTGTCAATAAACAAGATATCATTAGGCCAGCTGATGGCCAAATGTTCATCTGCAGTATTAATGAAGCTGGTGGATATGGACTCTTGACAGGGAACCAGGCCATTACTGCAAAAGTAACAAGCATTCCATGGTATTCCTGCTAACATAAGGAGGTCGGACCACTAAGAAGCACAAGATAAAGGCAGGCCTCTGTATCTGTTTTCCCACTGTTTCAATTATCCGTGGATCCAACCCCCTGGTGAGTCCATTAACATTATTTAAATATTTAACAGGGTGAAAATGATCTTGTTTTACAGGTTGCTAAACAAGCTTATAGCAACACGCAGGCTGCCTCTTGGCAGCCTGAACTCTTGAAAAAACTAGATCGAGATTGACAAGAAGCAATTAACTTCCACTTCTGGTTAACCTCAACCTAGTCTTTTCAAGAGTTCAGGCTGCCTCCTGGTAGCCTGTATGCCACTGTAAGCTTGCATGCTTATAAACAACCTGTATGAGGAAGATTATTTTTGACCTGGCGAGTATTTAAATAGTGTTAATGGGTGAAGGCCCCCCCCCACAGGGGCAGGGTTCCCCATATGTATCCATGGGGGGGGGGGGAAACGTCCCTGGAATGAATCTCCCATACCATGGATACGGGGGCATGCCTGAATTTACATTCAGATAAGTAAGACTCTTTAAAGAATGCAATGTTACAAACATTCCTCACAGCATTAGACATTTGCAAAGCTGAGGAAGTGTTTCAGTTCTGCGTGTTCCTACAACAGGTTAATAGCACACGGCCTGCTTCCTGGTCAGGGCCCCACGTTCCTATCAACTTGTCCTGTTGCACTTTTTAGGACAGCAATGCCTTGATTTTCATTCACTTGATTTCGGTCACTTTGCTCTTTCAGCTGTTTTCAATTATATTTCAAATTTCCAAATTTTCTCTGTACGCCATCCAACCTTTCGTGATGTTTGTCAACGTTCTTGTGTTTATTTTTCTTTCATTTCTGTTTATTTAGGTTTTGCACACATTCTCATTTGTTGTTATTTACATTTTTGCCAGCCAAAATAAATGTGCAACCTCAGTAAGGCTCTGCTTTGACATTCATCCCTTTTTTTCTTTTTTCTTTTTACTTTCATCCATGCTCCGGTCCCTAACTAGACACAAGTGCAAGGTATTGCTGTACTGTTTGTTGCCTTCTCTGTTCAACACAACATCTTCAGCATTTAATTCTTGAAAGTCTTCTTGCACATCTCAGAGCTTATTGGCAGTCATAATTGTAGCTCTGAATTCTATACTGTTCATTTATACAAGCTGATATTATTAAATATTGTCTGTTGGTCAACATGTTCTGACATTGTACATGAGGCTTGTACTTTGTATCGTGCTAGTAAAAAATCTGCTTCAATATTCTGATATAAAACAGTGCTTTACAAATACAGATAATTTCTTCATGGGTGCTTTAAAAGAATTGTGTGCGTTAAGCATTTTTTTGGATTGGATTTGAAAAACTATTGCTCTTTATAGTTGTGCACATTCATCCACAGCCACATGTCTGGATTGTACCACAGGCCATTGTGAATCCAGCTCTCAGGTATACCTTAAGGTGTACCTTCCCCGTATCTGCTAACTGCATGCTGACACTCTGCTATGAAACTGGTCCTCCATGTAATCATTGTACAAGCAAGTGCAGCTTATTTTCACAGATGCCACACCTCTTTAAAGTGCAGTTTGAATAGCTGTAAATGCTAAAATAAGCCCGACTTGCACATAGTGACAAGAAGAAAGGATGACTTGCACCAAAGAGCCTCCATGTACTCTTGAAAAAACTCTTGAAAAAACCAATGCACAATTGCCACTGACCGCATAATCTGGATCACATGCTTCCAAGCTCTCACTGTCTTATTGCCTGACAGCTAAAAATCAGGAAGCCCCCAGCACAATGCATACATCCATCAGCTTCCAAATTCAGAACTTACTCATTTCCTCAAGTTTCTACAAAGGCATGTGTTCTCTGAAAAGCAGACTTCCCATAAGGCACTTGAAATGAAGACACCCATATAATGTGGTAGCCCCAGAACAAGACAATAGTAACATAGCATCTACTTCTCTACCAAGCATGCAGTGAATTCAAGAATGAGACTCAAATTTTGCTCAAAAGAGCTAAGGGTCAATTTGCTTTTTAAGGATGCAAATGAACCTTGCACACACAACCTATACAACAGATTACACTGTTAACAAAATTTGAACAATTTCACATTTATTGGAACATTTGTTTCTTTATTAATTTTGATGCAAGGATTTCAAAATTGCCACTATTTCTGGCACAGCATTAATAGCTTAGCCACAATTTATGCTGTGCAGTTGTATGACGTCATGTATCACAACGCGATAGACATGTATCACAACGCGA
Organism: Lerista edwardsae; assembly: GCA_029204185.1. Lineage (NCBI taxonomy): Eukaryota > Metazoa > Chordata > Lepidosauria > Squamata > Scincidae > Lerista > Lerista edwardsae. The sequence goes on along the minus strand of JAJKFI010035448.1, from coordinate 6,889 downwards.
TAGACAACAGGATAACTAAGAATACAAAATTTAAGATAATGAAAAACGTTTTGATGATACAAAAAACCTAAAGTTACTGTTGGAATCAGCACCTCTGAACTGTATAATAAACACTACAAATTAGACAAACAATTTTTGTGTTACACAGTGTTTTCTGCCCAGGTTAGATGATCACTTTTCATGAACATTCCACCACTACCAATACACCAACGTTCTCGTCCAAAATGGTGTTCCAATCTTTTCCTTTATAGCCAAGTCAATGTTTACATACTTCAGGCTGCAGGTGAGAGATTGCATATATCCCTGTCTATTTTCTATGAGACCTGCTCTGAACCCAGCACATCAGCAGTAGAGTGTGTGTGTGTGTGTGGGGGGGGAGGCTCTTTCTCTCTATTGTTTCTGTCTATTCAATCCCAGTGTCTCTTCCATCTACCACCAAGAATCAGGAGTTCAGGAGTTGCAAGTAGGTGGAGATCTGAACATTCCAAATAAATATTTGCCTGCTTACTTATTTTTTTAAAGGCTCCGCACACATAGAGAACTAGTTTTCTTTAGCAACTTGTTTTCTATGTTCAGGAAGATTTTTTTGGTGGGGAAATATTCAACTATGCAACACCATCATCTGCAATCTGAGTTGATGCAGTCCTGGAAAAGCCAACTAATTATTTCTCCTGAACTGGCTCTAAAACACATACACGCCTTCCGTCAGTATCTGTTGTACAGAAGAATGAACACAATTACAATTAAATCTTATCTGGTACCAGAGCATACGCACACACACAGGAAGGAGAATCTAGAAAAGAACTGCCATGTAAAAAGGGGATTCCCAGAAAAAGAGCCAAGTTGCCATTGATGCAATGAGTTATATGCATTTTTTTTTCCAAGACAGGTCTAGGCCTTCACTATAATTGGAAAAAAAATAATGTGCAAAATAGTTCTGAGAGGAAGGAAATGGGGTGGGGGTGGGGAAAGAAACGGGAGAAAGCACATAGAGGCATAAACAGCAGGTGAAAGCAACCTGCCTCTGTGGAATTCTGTTAGCGGGAACCAGCCAAAAGCAAATTGAATGAATGCCCAGAAAGGGCGGGGAAAAAAATCGCAGCCTCAGCCACATGACATCACTAATGTCCAGATGTGCAATGCAGTGTGGCCTCTTTGAAGCAGTTGTTTATTTCCTCCATGTCTTAATGCTATAAACTCAATTAATACCCGAATACAGCTGCTGTTGATGCTGTACACTGTTGCCTGGCCGCCAGCATCAGCCTCACCGCCAAAATCTGGCCACCTGAGATGTTTGCGGAGGTGCCCTGATGCGTAAAGGTCCCCTCAGGCCAGAAGCCAGGCGTGACTCACTGCCTCAGGATGTCAGCAAGCATCAGAAAGCGGCCTCAAACCACTACTACCCCTCAGCTCTGACTAACAAATAGGATATCCTCCACAGCAAACAGCCAAGATAACGGCACAGTGACCCTCTGGAATGCCTCAGAACAGGATACGCACACAGATATCCTGCGACTGACTGTTCTTCACCAACTGCCCTTTTGCTTGTCTGCTGCCTTGGTGACTAGGCAATTTTGCTATTCATCATGCGAAACTGCTTCCAGCAAAGAGCAACAGGAAGTTCACGTCTACAGATGTGGGAAAACATGGCCCCTTAAGGCAGAGGAAGAATTCTCTGCCTGAATGCCTCGAGCGCGTTAAATGCAGGCATATTCACAGAAAACCTGTGGAAATGGCAGCCTTTCTGCCCATGTGGTATTCTAACAACTACCCAACACAAGCAGAATAACTAAACAAGCCCCCAAATATCCACAACAGGCACAATTCCATGAAAGCTAGTCATGACATTTATCTGTGCACTTTTAATAATGACTAAGGGCCCAGTCCTATTCAACTTTCTAGCACCAATGCAGCCCTGAGGAGACCACTGCCCCCTCAACACAGGATGCAGCGCATGCCTCATTGGTATGGCTGCATCGGTGCTGGAAACTTGGACAGGACTGGACCTTACATTGTGCTTGATTGAATATCTGATTTTTTTGGGGGGGGGAACCTTTGTGTAGCTCCTCTTCCTCAGAAACACCCACAACCTCTCTGCCACATTCCCTTTCTGGAAAAGTATGGGGACTTCCCAACATGAGGGGAAGGGGGTCTAGCAGGCACCCTGGGAGAAGAGCATGTGACAGGAGTCATGGCTACAGCTGTGTAAATCTTCCGTTATAAAAAGTTGACTGAGTTGATGTTAAATTAAACATCAACTACTTTCCTTACACCTAGGTGGAGGCCAGTGGTTGATTTTCTTCACAAGCCCGGTTTGGATCTTCTCTGGTCCAGAAAATGACTTCTAAATGGGGGAGCTAATTCATGGTAGGATGCACTTCTGCCCCCCCACACATTCCTGTTCTCCACTTCTTTTGTGGTGGGTGGATCAGCACACATCAGCACATACATACCAAGACGAGCCCATAGCTAGCTTCGATTTCAACTGCAGTCACAAGCATTGAGGAAGTGGCAGCTTAATGGGAAAGCCTCTGCCCTAGCCAAAATGAAGCTTCCAAGATGGTGGTGTCCAGCTTTTTAAGATGGCTGCCACAAGCTCTTCGCACCCCCTAAAAATCAGTTCGCAACACCCTTGGAGGTCCTAACCCTATAATATATATTTTTATTTTTCCTTTTATTAATAAACAATGATTTTTTGAGGTGGTGCTAATTATTATACTATTTTTGAGGTGGTGCTAATTATTATTGAAAATAATTGTATACTGCTTTTCAGCAAAAAAAAAATTCACAGAGCGGTTGACATGACAACATGAATTAGAGCACAATGCTAACCAACTTTCCAGCACTGACACAACCGTGCCAATGGGGCCTGTTCTGCATTCTGCAGTGGAGTAGTAGTCATGGAAGGCTTCTCAAGGTAAGGGAATGTTTGTTCCCTTCCTTTGGAGCTGCATTGCCCTTACCCCAGTGCTGGAATGTTGGTTCGATTTGCGCCTTTATTCTCCCTTTACTTGTGTTGAATAGGGCGTTGAACTGAGATGCTTTCCTCAGCAAGATCTAGGTCAGCAAAAAAGACGTGCCAGTCTGAACAATAAAACATACAGTGCTCATTAGGGCACGTCCAAAGACTGTGTACAGTATATGTACCAACCAGTACTTGTCATGGAGGCTGAATGGAGAGAATAAAAAGATGTGACTAATCAGGCTCATTCAAGTGGCTAAACTGCACTCAAAAGCTGAAAGAGCAAGGAGTTATCTTCCTACTTCCCACCAGTATGTGTTCCCTCTTTTTGCATTTCAGCTGAATCAAAGACGGAGGTGGGGGTTGCACATTGGTGAGGGGAGGCAGCACCAGTTCGAACCAATAAAAACCAGAGGCAAACTAGAAACACACAGTTTTAAAACTATGAAATACTTGTATAAACATACTGCTTGCAAAAATTAAATAAATTATGTATGTACTGTATGTAATTGAAATATCTTTACCCCGCCTTTTCTCTGCCGGGCCAAATGCTTATAGCAGCTAATTGTGAATATTTGTGTTACGTAAAAAACGCAATACTTGTATCCAGGTATTGGGGCTGGGACAGCTGTCCTACAGTGAGCCCCGGTGCTCCATGCCATCTCACCTGCTGTGTGAGCCCTGCTGGATGTGGCTGTGTGCACAGCCAGTGCCAGACATGTGCCTGATGTCAGCCCCAAGAGCAGGGCCTTCTCGGTGTTGGCCTTGCTGATGGAACTTCTCACCTAGCAGAGTGAGGGCTTCTCTTCTGTGCCTCGGTGACCACGTCCGGCCACAAGACCTCAGCACTGGGTGCAGCTGGGGTCTCCCTGGATGCCCCGCTGAGAGGTATGCCTGCCGGCGAGCTGTGGAATTCTTTATCACCCTGGAGGGGCTCTGGCAAGGCAGGGCCCTGGGAGAGACCCCAACAACTTGTATAAACTTGTATAAATACTCCAGACATTTTTTAGCACAATTGCTCTTCCTTGGAAGCAATAATATCATGTGAGCCCAGTTGCACAGCTGTGCAGGGGGGGGCAGGGACCCACAAAAGTTCCCTCCCACTGTCCATCACAGCCATTCTGGGCAGCGATAGCAACATGCAGGAGATGCCATTTGGTTCAGAGAGTGCATGCGTGTTGCTGTCACCATCTGGAATGGCTCTGATGGCAAGTAAGAGGGTCTGCTTACACAGCACATTGTGACAGAGCTTACTGTTTTGCCCCCCAGCCAGTGATGTCATTAAGGGGGAACGGACCAGAACGGGCGTTCCGGATCCTAATGGGCTCCGTGGCTGGTTCCGGGTTCCCAACAAGAGCCAATCAAAAGTGAGTTCCTGTTCCTAAATCATTTGAATGACACCACTGCCCCCAGCTATGCTACTGCATGAGCCTCTTTCCTACATCTAAGAACAGCAAAGGGTTCACTGATATTTACACACTTTTACAAATGAAAAACATTGTCCACAAGCACAGGAATTCTTAAAGGACATGCTAAGCATTTCCGGGGTTTTGCTTATCTTATTTAAGCAGTTGCGGGGGGAGGGGGAGTTAAACAAACATAAGCAAAAAAAAATAAATCACCCAATAGCCTCCTAACAAACTACAAACTTTGGCTGCAGTTGCTGCCGTTTCTGCTAATGATCTGAGAACAAACAGTGGATTGTTTGGGGTACCCCCGAGGGGCACCAGACAAGAAAGGCATCTCTTTCACATGCTAGGAAAGGGAATTCCCAAAGAAACTGCCAAGGAGGTTCAGTGCATCTATTCAAGCCCAGTTTAACCCTCTGCCAAACTTTCCAAAGGTAAAGTCAGAATGGATTTTAAAACACAAAAAGAAAACCCAGAGGATCATAAGGGGTTAATGTACTTTCTGTGAGAGAGTCTGTGTGTTCCCAATGGGTACATTTCCCTCTGTAATCATAAACAGAAGGCAGTCACACATTGCAGGTTCCTATTATTGTAGATTTTTTTTTCCTCGCAAAGCTGCATAATGTCTTCCACACTTGTTTTTTATGTAGACGAGACCCCCTGTGATATAGTAATAGTTTGCACTTGTGGAAGGTCTTTCATTTGAGAATCTCAAAAAAAATAAAATACCCCACAGAATTCTTTCAGAAATTCAGTGATTGCAGTGTTGTGGACAGGACCAAAAGATAAAGCAAAGGCAGAATTAGAAACAGACCCTTTCCGCACTTGGCTTCGGGTCTCAGCTCTGGCCCCTGTTTGAAGGATTCTGTGTTAGGCTTCTTGAAATAAATTGCGATTTCTTCCACTGATAAAAGTGGCAAGTAGAGCCAAACAGCCTTTAAGTTCTGACAGCTTGTTATATATTAATTTTATTATCTGTACCTATGTATTACAACTTCAATATTTTCTGTACAGAGCAGATCATTCTGACTAGAGCACTGCTCATTTGATTGCAAAAGCTAAATGCTATCTCTGAGAGAGAGAGAGAGAGAGAGAGAGAGAGAGAGAGAGAGAGAGAGAGAGAGAGAGAGAGAGAGAGAGCCATCTCTCAACCAGTTAATAGCTGATATTTCTTAAAAAATTTTTCCAGTTTTTTTATGAAATCATCAAGACAAGTGTATAACATAAACCAAAGACAAAAATACAGGTATCTCCCTGTATCTACAGATCTTATATCCCCATTTTAACTTATCTGTGGTTATCCACCGACCCTGCACCAATTACTTTTTAGTGTTCCTTTATTGTGGCACCCATTACTCATTTGCAGCCTTTAGAGAAAGCTAGTGGAGGAATGCAAGAAGCAATCAGCCGGAACGGACAATGGAAGGAGACTACAAGAATGCGAACAGGAAGCTTTCCTCCTCTACTGTCCTATAACCAGTTGCCAAGGAAGAGACATGAATCCTTGGCACCATACCACAGTAAGTATAGGGTTCCCTTTTATTTGTGGCTTCTGTATCTGTGGGGGGTGGGTGGGTGCCCAGAATGTATCCCACCTGTATGAACATAAGAATGGATGTCAAAAATAAATAAAATTCTCAGGAACACAGGTAATGCACCAGTTCCCATTAATATGACATTTATACAGTCTCTATATGGTCTGTAACTCTGTTTTATTTGTATTCATTTTGATCGGTAATTGTCACCAATGCAAAAGAGATACTGGGAGCTAATCAGGCAGATTGCTCAAAAAAAAAAGCCACATTACTGAAAGCCAGTTGTGAGTGCATGAGATCTAGATGTTACTAAGAACATGGGTTAAAAAAAAATCAAAACTGGCAAGTCCATGTCAAGTCCCCCCTCCATTTCTCCATAATATGTAGGATTGAAAACATGTGGCATGATTTCATCACTTTGTGTGTCTCTGCCACATAACCACTCACAACAGCCAAGTATGTGGCCCAGAAGCAGGGAAACGCAGACACAATTATAACCACATTTCAAATTTCATTGATGCGCTTTCCTCTTTCGTCCGATTTATCCAACCTTCTATGACATTCGTCAGTGTTCTTATGTATATCTTTTATTTTCTGTTTATTTAGGTTTCGCATGCATTTGCATGTGTTATATTGTTAGTTGTTTAGGTTTTTGCCTGGCCAAAATAAATCTGCAGGCTGAATAAGGGTCTGCTCTGACAGTCGTCCAGTTTTGACTTTCATTCATGCTCTGGTCCTAACCAGGCAAAAGTGCAAGGTATTGCTGTAGTAGCAGTCCACATTATCCGCTATGGTTAAGTTCCTGGATACTCTCATGGATAGCGAATTTGCAGATAACGAACCACTGATTCTATGGGATCCATGGGGTTAGGTGCAAGGGGTACTTTATCTGGCTAGATCACCACAATCCATTTCAACAGCTGTGTGTATTCTAAACTATCATAGTTCTCATCTTCCTTCCTTTGTGTCTTTGACTTTGTGCT
>JAJKFI010035447.1:0-22619 GCA_029204185.1 Lerista edwardsae | reverse complement strand
ATATATATATATATATATATATATATATATATATATATATATATATAGGAGTTTTTTTTATTGTATCATTTATGATTTTTATTATTACTGAACTTTATAACTTGTTCTTATTTTAGTATTTTACTGCTTTTCCTCTGTGTTGTTCCCCACCTTGAACACTGGTTTGTTTGGAGGGAAAGATGGGAAATAACTCATGAAAATAAATAAATACACACACTTTCCCTACTAATCCCAGCATAGTTTCCATCTCCATGGCTCTTTGCTGGTGTTTCTCTTGTGATTTTTCTTGATTGAAGCCTCTTTGGGAGAACCATTTTTTCCCCCCATGTAAACTGCTTTCTTTGCTATGTAAACTGCTTTGAAAACTTTTCGGTTGAAAAGCATATATTCTTAAGAATAATAAATGAAAAACCATCAAAATGCACACCAACGTTCAACTGGTTAGACTGGTATCAGATTAAAAGATCACCATAAATTGATTTACTTAGACATGATTTTCTCTTGACCTTGGCAGAAACTGAATTTTAGTGTTCTAAAACGGCAACAGAGACATCAAAAGTTTGGATAAGAAAGTTGTCCTCACCTCTCCTTTAGGCAGTATTTTCTGTTCATCTAGTTTAAAGGAAGTACCTATTCTTCTTCGCACGATTGGGGGCTCTTCCCCCGGGTCGAGGGGATATTCTCTTGGCAATTTTCCTGTAAGCTCCTGTAAACATACGTTTTTAAAAAATAAGAATTTAGGTCTATACAAGCACCAAATAGATCTTATCTACATAAGCAACATTATTCCATTAATATAATCTATCGGAAATCCTCCAGTACAGTATTATGTTTACCTGGGTGAGAAACGTATTGGTTAGAATCAATCCAAATCTGGGTAGATCTGTGTTTATTTGCTGAGAACTACTGATTTATGCACACTTGACTGTCTTAGACTACGACTAAGACAGTCTTAGACTAAGACTGGTTGTCAAGTCATAAACTATCATTACTGATTAACATGGAATCCAAAGCTGGAAATGTTTTTGCTAATAATCTATGCAGCTTTCTATGGTCAAGTCACTGAAGATGTTATGATTCCTTTACATCTGGAGTCTCTCTCCAGAAATTCTACATAGTACCACCTCTCCATCTTCTTTCAGATCCAAGCTCAAAACCTACAGTCTGGGAGCTATTTCCTCCCTGCAGATGCAGTGGTGCCAAAATGGCTATCCCTGTATTTGCGGTGGAAAGAGCAGTCCAGGAGATCACCTCTGGGTAAGGGAATAATTGTTCTCTTACTTGGAGGTGAGCCTCCGCAGTGTATGTGTGTGTCTACTTGGTTTGGCGCTAGCTAAATAACTAGAGCAGGTCTGTGTGGACCTGCATAACGGGATTGGATCTGGGGAGGAGGTTAGGTTTCAGTGGCCAACTCTGCTGCCAAACCCACCCCCTTTCCTGGACCCTGTTTGCCCATCATGTCACTTTTTCAGGATTATTTGGGCAGATCTGTCTAAAACAACAAGGAGATCCTGCATACTTTGGATCCAAAGGTAACTGGGCAAAAGTATAGATTTTACTTTATTTATTCAATTTTTATCTCCAAAGGGTGCTCTCCAAAGGGCACCCAAGGTAGCTAACAACAATTAAAATACATAAAAGATAAAATACAGAAATTATGAAATACAAATAAAACTATCAATTAAAAAACAGACGTTAAAAGCCAGCCTGCAGAAAACAGCAGCAATAAAACAAAACATTAAATAGATTATTAAAGATAACTAAGGTTTAAAGGTAATACGTGCTGCCCTTGATACAAACATTGTGGTTTGTTGGCACGTGCAGTAAATGCATGTGTGTTGGCTTACACAGTGATGGGTGTGTAACACAGGGAAGGGAACAGGCTCTGCAATGAGTGTGGAAAAAGACCAAGCGAAGGAAAAAGGGGGCTTTGCGTTCTGCCAACAACACTAACAGCCCAATCTAATATAACCTATTAGGGGCTTTTGGCTGCTGGAGGTCTCCTCGGGGTAAGGAGATTTGTCCCGTTTCCCCAGGGTAAGCACCAGTCACTGCTCTGAGTCAATTTGGAACCCTGCCAGTGATGTTGCCTTGTGCCGTGCAAAGTGCTTTATGGCGCTTCTGCAGCATCACGCATCACCAGAATGTGCATCCATCCCACCAGTGCAGGACTTCAGGAGCATTGAGCTTCAGTAGGAACGAGCTGTGTGATTCCGCTAGGAAGAAAACCTTCGGCAGAAACTATGCAAGAGCAGCTGACTCTGATGTGTAACAGGCAAGTGAGGTTGTCAACCATCTCCCCATTTGCTCCCCCCTCAACCTGACCCCTCAATAAAGCGTTTTTTATCTCCTATTTTTAGGTCACTGGGAAAAGAAGCTTCGGCCTTTCACTGCTCAGCCTAAGCACTTGAACACACAATGCGTACCAAGCTGGGCCGCAGTGAACTGTTCATGCTCCCTTTGGAAGGAGAGGCACAAACAAACTCTTCTTAAACAGCAAAATAATAACACCTGCAGGGCCATACTCCCATTTTTAAAGGTATTAATTACTTGCCAATGTTCTAAAACCAAATAAATATTCTTTTTCTTCAGAATTATTAGGTTTATTAATAAGCACATTTAATTAATAATTATATAATTCACTAGCATTTCCTTATTCTGGTGAATGCCCAACTGTTCTTTAGAACAGTGAGTTTCCCCAATCTTTTTAGCACCAGGGACCCACCTCAGAAAAGTTTCACTTTACTAGCTGCTCAAACCTCTCTGGCTTAGAATGCGGATTGGCCATTAAAAAAAGGCATTTAGGTTTGCAATTAATTAACTGCCTAATTACCGCTTTGTAGACTGGAGTTTCTTTCAACTAAGACTCCAAGTAAACTGGACTTCACTCACCCCATAAGATGAAAAGCATGTGAGCAGGCTGGCTCTTGTAATTTAAGCCGAACTAATAAGTAATCAAAGCCTGCAGAAATTTGATGCCACTGTTGCAACTTATTTGAGGTCAGGCTTAGCTCGCCTATACCAAGGCTTTTAATTCATGTCCTTCTCCCACTCTGGCAGTCTCATTACAAGCCAGCAATTCTCAGAGGAAAAATAAACAAACAGTGATTTATGGGAGACTGAAGAAAGACGTTTAGAATAAAATTAGAGGACAATGACCGAACCTTCTTACACGCTGTGCAGATGATTTGAACAAAACAGTTTGGCCATGGATATGTGGGGCCTGACCTGACCTCATAACCTTGGTCACACAGGCAAACTACCAAACTCAACAGTTGTTTCTCATGCGAGACAGAAATGCTCCAACAAAGTTCAGCAGGTCAGAGAATTCCTTTCACATCCTTCGTTGAAAAGCTGTTTTCTGATGCTTGACGTTATTGGGGTTAGATAGAGTTTACAACAAAAAAAATAAAACAAAATGATGCCTTTTAAAGTAATTCATTGCGGGACTGTGTGTATGCTATGAGTCCAGGGGAATTTAGAGAAAGCACAGGAATCTGGCCTTGGATTCAGAATTCAGTTTCCTGACAACATCAATTTCCATTTTAAAAAGGCTCTCTTGGTTGTAAAGATATGCACAATAAAACTATACGTGGGGCTGAATGAGATTTCCAGTGACTGGGAGTGGGGCTTCTGCATAGCTCACTGCTCCATCTGTAACTAACTAAACAAAAATAACACAGGAACACTGCAGAATAAGTCAAGTGAGGCTAACAAATTTTGCATGTATGAATGTCCAAATTTACAATTCATTAGGTTGCAGAATTTTCCACGCTGCTGCTTAATAAATTATTTTCTCTCCTGTTACTATGAGATAGTGGGGGCCCTCTCTACAAACCCTAATCTGTGTATATTCCATAAGGACCGAGTGGTGCTTAGACCAGATCCCTCCTTTGTCCCTAAAATCAAGTCAGTGTTTTCACAGAGCTCAGGAATTGGTTCTCCCTTCCTTCTGCCCCAAACCTCTCCATCAGAGGGAAAAGCTGTGGCACACCTTGGATGTTCATAGGGCCCTGCGGTTCTACTTAGAGCGTTCGAAGGAAGACAGAGGCTTGGTTTGTTACCTTTACCGGGGCCTCTAAGGGGAAGCGAACCCCACCTCAGTCTCTGGCGCGCTGGCCAAGGGCAGCTGTTGGGATGGCATATGAAGCGTTGGGGAAACAGGTTCCAGAGGGCATTCTGGCACACTCAGTGCGGGGAGCTGTGGCCTCAGCAGCCTTTGAGGGTTATGGTTCCCTGGGGGACATATGTCGGGCTGCTACATTACATGGGCTTCGGTGCACTCGTACACGAAGCATTACAAGGTGGATGCCTTGGCCTCGGCTGAGGCCAGCTTCGGTAGAAGAGTGCTGCAGAAGGTGGTTGGGGATTAGGCGTACAGCCTCGCCTGACCCGCCCCTTCATACTGCTCTGGTATATCCCATTGGTTCAGAATGTGCCCCCTTTCCTCATCCCAGAGAAAATTAGGAATTCCTTACCTGGGAATCTCCTATTCTGGGGAGAGGAAAGGGGGGGGGCATTCATCCCGCCACAATTCAGGCTCGGCGGGTGGACTAATGGGAGGCCGGCAGCATGGGGTAGGACGGGGGGTTGGGTACTCCTCCTCCTCCTCCTCTGCTGAATCTTTATCTGTTGCCCCAGATGTAGGCTAGGAGCGTCATGCGCGCTGCTCCTTGGCGGGCTTGGACTTGGAGGGCGAGGATCCCTGAGGACGGCCCTTGGACGAAAAACGAGACTTGTGCCACTTGGGACTGAACTTGGGTCGTTCCCTAGAACATCCCTCTGTCTGAAAGGAATGAAACGCATGAGTCTTCGCCTTTCCCGCTTCCTTCTTGTTTGATGGAAGTACTTTCCGCTTGTCCTTGTCCTCTACTAGGAGCGGCTCAAGAGCCTGGCCAAAGAGCTTGGATCCTTGGAAAGGAAATCCCACTAGCCTTGACTTGAAGCCAAATATTGCCCCTCGCCACAACACTCGCCACCATTGCTCTTGTGCTGAACTGCAGGGTATCAAACGAGGCATCAGCTGAGAAAGCTGCTGCAGCGCTATTTTCTTCAGAGAACTCTTGGCTGTGCTAGACAGACCCGGTTCAGATTTGGCCACATCCTCCGCCCATTGGAAAGCCGCTCTGGCCATGATGGAGCTGGCTGCCGCCGCACAAAAAGCATAAGGGGAAGCCTGGAAGTCCCTTCTTATTGCCCCTTCGACACCAAGGGTCTCTTGGCCCCCCTTTGCCCTCCGACGGAATAATAGCTGATGGTGACAGGGCTGCAACTGGGGGATCTACTGCAGGCACCTGCAGGGAAGACAGAACCTGCTCTGGCAGGGAGTAGAACTTATTAATTAGCCTCTTGTTATGCTTTGCAATCGTTGGACACTTCCACTCCTCATCTATGACTCGTTGAAAGGAGGATGGAAATGGAACAGTAGAGGGCTTGCTGGGCCCCTGTGGGAAAAGGCTCTGGGAGGAATTGGCCCTCGGCTCCTCAGGGACATTTTCCAATTTAACTGCCCTAGCCACCTTGGACAGCATCCTGGTAAAATATTCGGCGGGGAACAGGCGCTCGGTCTGATGGCGCTGTTCCCCCTCATCTCCCTCCCCGGAGCGCTCGCCCTCCTCACGATCTGAACTCATGGTGTCAGAGGACGAAGGAAAAGAAGTGTCACTGGAGGAAGGCACCTCCCTCTTCCTTCTTCTTGCATGTGCCCGCTTAGCCCTGTGGCCCCTGGAGGCCTTGCCCTCTCCGCGCCTCCTGCGTTTGTGGGGAACCTGATCCTCTTCTGAGGAGGAAGAGCCTCCGGTGGTGGAAAGGCAAGTGGCGCTGGGGGATCTGCTGCACCTCTTGTGTTTCTTGGTCTGTGCCCTGCTTTGCCCTTTGCGCTTAGCCTTGGCACCCATGACCAACCCCTGTTCCCTGACCACCTCCTGCATGGCCACTCTGACCATCCCTGTGACCTGGCTCTGGGAAACAGGGGCTTTCCCTTCCTGGGCTGAGGCTCCCTCCTCCCCCGTGCCACGGGGTGAAGCTGCCCCCCCCCTCGTTCTCCTATTCCGCCATTCCCTCAAACCTTGTTCAGATGGAAAGGGCGGGAAAATGGCGGTCATGTCCACGCTCAGGCTGCTGCAGCAAGCTGAAGCCTCCGGACTGCCACCGTTCTCTGCGGCACAGCCACTGTGCACTCAGCCCGGTCGCTGCCTGGAACAAGTTCCGAGCCCTAGGCCGCTCGGAGCCAGACGTTGGAGGGGTGCACGTGGCGACGCCCTCTCCCTCCTTCACCCGCAATGCGATCAGGTGGCTCTGTGCTCGCGGCGACGGCCTAGAGGGCCCGCTTCTCTGCGGTGCAATTGGAGCCTCCTGGCTGAGCGCCGACAGGCCCGACCACCTGTCTCCCTTCTGCTCCTCCCGGCAGCACTCGCCCCCGAGGCATGCCGAGCAGGTCGAGTGTGCAGCCCGTAGTCCCAGCCACTCCTTGCCGCGCTGCTGCTGCTGTCGGAGCCCATCTCCTCTCCTCCAGAGCAACAGGGGCAGAGAAGGCCAGGAGCAGGTAAGTTAGAGAGAGAAGAATAAAGAAGGAAGAAAGAAGTAGAAGGGAGGAGAAGAAAGGAAAATTTAGGAGATCTGACTACTGAGCTCACTAGAGCTCCAGGACCACGACCTTGTCCTACGAAAGGCAGGGCCGGACTGGGATCGGGAAGCCCTCCCACCTAGGAGGAGTCAAGATCTGAGGATCCAACCCTGCCTTCCGGAGGGGCATTCCCATTGGTTCAGAATGCCCCCCTTTCCTCATCCCAGAGAATCTATCTTATCAAAGAGTAAAATTTCTTGTAAAATCGTATAAACCATTTTCCAAAATTTTTTCGCTTTCTCACATGTCCACCACATATGATAAAAAGTCCCCTCTTTATCTTTACATTTCCAACATTTGTTCATGCAACCAGGGTACATTTTAGCTAATCTGTCTGGAGTTATATACTACCTATTTATACAGGTTTTCTTTTAGGTTAGTTGCTTTCGTTAATTTCAAATTAATTCTCCAAATCTTTCCCCAATCATTCAAATCAATGTTATGTCCAACATTTCTAGCCCACTGAATCATTACCTCCTTAACTATTTCAGCTTCCATTCGAACTTTTAGTAAAAATTCATACATTTTTTATATATTTGTCCTTTTCATTCATTAAAAGTTTATCAAATTCTGTTTCTTGCTCATAAACACCTATCTTAAGATCTTCTTTTAATCTAGACTTGATTTGAACTTTTGCCCACCAATCCAAAAGAATTCCTTTATTTTCTAAAATGATGTCCTCTAGAAGTTCTCCTTTTTGATATAGTAAATCCTCGTATTTAACATTTTGGTCTTCTCTTAACCAGTCTGGCTTAGTGGCAATTTCTAAAGGTTTAATCCATTTTGGTATTTTAGAATATAGTTTGTATTTTACTTGATCCCATATCCATTACAATGCTCTTCTCAGGACATGTCGTTTAAAGTTTCCATAATATTTTGCTTTATCGTAGATCAAAAACACATGCCAACCAATTTGCATATCAAATGCTTCTAAATTGAGCAGTCTTTCATTCTTCAAAGTAATCCAGTCTTTTATCCAATTAAATGTAGCTGCTTGGTAATAAAGTTCCGAGTCTGGTACGCCAAGTCCTGCTCTAGTTTTATGATCTTGTAACAATTTTAACCGTATCCTTGGTTTTTTTTCCATTCCAGATGAATCTAATCATGTATTGGAAAAGGCAGGCAATACCCCAAGGAGATAGGGAATGGTATCAGCAATGGCCCCTTGTCCCAGATAAACCAGGGATTATAGGATTAACCCCGAAGGTCTTTGCAAGCCTCGGGAGCACAGCTGTAGGCTGATGAGGCCCCTGGCTATGAAAGGAGGCCAGCACAGGTGCAGATGGGTGTAGCTGATGCTAGTCTGCCTAGCAACAGACACGGATTGGCTGGCCTCAGTATATAGTGGGAGGCAGGAGCTGGATGAAGATCTGGGAAGGTGCTAGAGGAAGGACCCTGGGAAGGTGCTGGATGGGAGCACCAGGTAGGTGCTGGATGGATGGATGGATGGATTGCTGGCTGGACTGCCTGAGGGATGGAATGCTGGCTGGACTGCCTGCCTGCCTGAAGGACTGTCGGATGGACTGGCTGAAAGAGACTGGATAAAGGAAGGTAAAGATATTGTGGGGAATAACCATTGGGAGTTGTTGTATGTCCACCACACCCCTGGAGCCACCAAGTGGAGGAAGCAGTTGTGGCTTGGGCAAGCTGACTGCCTATTGTTTGGTGGTGGGGTTTATTGGTGTTAGGGTAATTTGGAGCTAAGCCAGTGATGAGGGCAGTCTGGAGGAGGCTGACCAGCCAGTGATCCCAAGTGAAGCTGCTGGAAGAGAAGAGGCCCAGTGGGTGAATGAACCCCCTCCCTCTTGCCTATCTCTGAGACTGCTCTGGAGGGGAAACTAGTTAGCCTAGTGTGGACATTGGGGCCCGTGGGGAGGCCAGCAGGGAATTTGGTGGAACAAATCATCATTTTATTCAATTCCAAAAAAAAGTTTTTCTTCATTATAATCGGTACTCTGAAATAGGAATAATACCTTGGGTAAGACATTCATTTTAATAACTGTGATTCTCCCCATCATAGATAAGTGAAGCTTCATCCATTTATTTAAGTCCTGTTGTAATTCTTTTCAGTCTAAGATAATTATCTTCCATCAGTGTACTGACTCTCTTCATTATTGTGATGCCCAAATATTTTAGTTTTGTGTCAATCTGTAATCCATATTTTTTTAACTCTTCTATTTCTGTTGGTTTAATATTTTTTGTTATAAGCTTTGTTTTGGTATAATTTATCTTAAGTCCGGCCACTTCACCATATCTTTCCAGTCTTTGCAACAATTGGTTTAAAGAGCTACTTGGATCCTCCAGAATAAATAATAAATCATCGGCATAAGCTTGTATCTTATATTCTTTATTTTTTATTTTTAATCCTCGTATCTGTTCATCATTCCTCACCGTATTATTTAGTATTTCTAATGTCATTATAAATAGCAATGGAGAGAGTGGACAGCCTTGTATCTGTACGTTTTCAGTGTTTTCTCCATTTATTCTTATTACTGCCTTTTGTTTCATATATATATTCCTAATCATAGTCAAAAATTTATCGCCAAATCTCATCTGCTCCGTTAGTGCTGTCATAAAATTCCAATTTACATTATCAAAGGCTTTCTGGGCATCCAAAAATATTAATCCTAGTTTCTTTCCTGGATTCATTTCATAATATTCCAAAATGTCAATCAAAATTCTGACATTATTTTTTAATTGTCTTCCTGGGAGAAATCCTGATTGATCTTGATGTATTATTTTATTTAAAATCTTTTTCAGTCTCATAGCCAAAATCAAAACAAAAATGTTGTAGTCTACATTCAACAGAGAAAGAGGTCTATAGTTTTTTATATCATTCTTGACTATTCCCTCTTTATGTATTAAAGTTATTATTGCATCTTTCCATGTATCCGGTACAAGTCCTGTTTCCCAGATGTTTTCTATTAATTTCTTGTATGGGATCAGTAATACCTCTTCCATCTTTTGATAGTACTCCGATGGTAAACCATCTGGACCTGGGGCTTTTCGTTTCTTTTGTTTTTTAACTGCTTCTACTATTTCCTCCATTGTTATATTCTGATACAAGTTTTTCTTTTCTTCTTCAGTTAACTTCAATTTATTATTCTCTTGTAGATATTCTAATTGTTTCTCTCTATCCATCTTTTTTTTCCTTATAGAGCTCTCGACAGTAGTTTTCTGCAATTTTCTTCATATCTTCCTGCCTATTTTTCTCTTCCCGTTTCATTTTTCAGTGTTAAAGTGCTTCTTTAATTTATAGGCCAACCACCTTCCTGGTTTATTCGCATCCTCGAAAAAATTTTGTTTGGCAAATTTCAGCTTTCGTTCCATTTCTTCTGTTTGTTTTATTTTAATTTCATGTTGCAGCATCTTTATCTTTTGTAACATTCTTCCATCATCTGATCTATCTGCACTTTTTGTTTCGTCCTTCTTTAATTTGTCCATTAAGTCCTGCATTTTTTTCCCAACATTGCTGCATTCCTGATTGCTAGGCCTCTGAAATAAGCTTTACTTGTGTCCCAAATAGTCTGCATTTCGATTCCCGGCTGTATATTCAATTTAAAAAACCATTCCATTTCTTTTTTTTGCATACTTCAAAAACTGTTGATCTTGCAAGTGATTTATATTCATTCGCCATATTCCTCTTATCTTCCTTCTATTTAAAGTCATCATCAAGGGATTATGATCAGCAAAAGTATTTGGCAGGATCTCAGTCTCAAAATCAGTTTCTTGCAATGTGGCTGAGATCCAGCCCATATCTATTCTTGACCATACTTTGTCTGTGTAAAATGTAAATTGTTTCTTAACTGGATTCTGAGTTCTCCATGCATCTATTAGAGTCAGTTCCTCTGCCATCTCTAAGAAGGTAACTGATAGCAACCCTCCTTTACCTCTTCTTCGACCTGCTATAGATCTATCAATTTTTGAGTCAAGTACTGCATTAAAATCGCCAAGAATTATCAACTGCAAACTGCTATCTTCTGCAAGAATTTGATGAATTTTAGCAAAAAATCTTTCTCTTTCTCCGGGATTGTTTGGCGTGTAAATGTTTACAATCAATGTTCTTTTATTGTTTATCTGAGTTTCTACAATCAAAATTCTTCCATCATTTGATTTCCACTTCAATTTGAGATTCAAGCCTGGTTTAAGATATGTAGCCACTCCTCTCTTTTTGTCCTTTCATCTAAAGCATAAAATAATTCTCCTAATTTGGAATTCTTTAAATATTTCCCATCTTTTGCTTTTAAATGTGTCTTCTGTAGACATATAATATCTAATTTCAATTTTTGTAACTGGTGAAAAATCTGTTTTCTTTTTCGAGGGGAATTCATCCCGTTCACATTAACCAATAAAATCTTAATTTGCATTTCCATCTTTATTTGTCTTGCTAGTTACTTTTCTTTTTTGTGTTGTTGTCACTCTCCTGATTCTAAGTCTTTGAGTTCTGGGTGCCTCCGCACCTAGCATTTCTTCTCCAGACGATCCCACATCATGTGTCTCTCTCCTTTCTACTTCTGCTTCTTCCTCCTCTTAACTCCTCTTCCTGTTCTTGATCTTCATCTTTATCTTCCTGTTCTTGTTCCTCCTCTTCTTCATGATCTTCTTCATCTACTTCTTCTTCTTCTTCCTCCTCGTCTTGTTCTTCTCTTCTCTCTCTCTCTCTGAAGCTCCTGTTTCTTCTTTTTTCTCTTTGATTGTGTGGCTATTCCTTTAGAGGATTCTTCCATTTCGGCTCTGATTTCTGTCAAAATGTAGCTCTCTTCTCCCAAGTGTCTGCCATATGTATCTAAAAAGTCTTGTGCTTTCATCAGTGAAGTAATATTGAATCTGATCGTTTTATAGATAAAAAACAAACCTTCAGGGAGAACCCATTTATCACGAATTTCTCAGTTATTTTTTTGAATAGCATTTGGTTTTGAACCAGGGGTTCTAATGCTATGGTTCCCAACCTGGGGATTGGGACCCCCAAGGGGGGGGGGGTAGCAAACCATTTTTCAGGGGATTGTGAACAGCTTGGGGCAGCCAGCTTAAAACACAGGGCACTACCATCGTGGAAGCTTCATTTTGGCTAGGTTTCCCCATTAAACTGTAAGGCTGCGAGGGAAATTAGCCTTGCTATGGGCTTGTCTTAGTGTGCACATATGCATGCGATGAATCTCTGAGTGGGCATGTCATGCCTTCCATGCATATTCCTAGGTAAGTCTCAGTGCATAGGGAAGAATGTAAATACTCAGAAGACTATCTAGAATCTGGCTTCAGCAATGCATAGAGAAGTCACAATGCGTTCTATGCAATGTTGTTCTCAGTGCTGAATCAATCACTGAACTCAAATGTCACTTAGAGCACAATCCTAAACCTGGAGTTAGGCCAGCAAAATTTGGCTGGTACAATGACCGTGGTAAAGCACGTTTGGACCACTCTCGGAGTCGGGGAGGATGGCGCATGTCTGTATGGTGGCTTCTCTGACTCTGAGAATGGTCCAAACATACTTTCGGTGTCCCTTGTGCCAGCCAAACTTTGCTGGCCTAACTGTGCCAGCCTAACTTCAAGTTAGGATTGAGCCCTTAGATGCAATGAATTCAGAACATTCTAAAAAGGAAATGGAGGGTTTTTTGACTTTCTAAAAGTATGGTTTATTAAAAAAAATCACTTCCTGCTTAATGATATCACTTCCGGCCCTAGGGAGGGTCCCGACAGATTGTCGTACTGAAAACGGGGGGGGGGGGTTCTAAGTGCAAAAAAAGTTTGGGAACCACAGTTCTAACAGTGTCGAAACATGAAACACAATTTAGCTTATTAATCACGCATGGTTTGAGTACTTGAAAAAACTTATTGTTGACCAAGCTGAGCAAAGCACATCCATCACACTGGACGTTCAGTGAAAATCTGTTTAACTGTCATTGTTCATTGTCAGTTGGTAACTGCCCCTTACAATGCCCATGGAATGTTGTGTCATTCTCTGCAGCTCTGCAGCAACCAATGTTGCCTTTACTTCTAACAAAAATGTCATTTTTCTTTTTGCAATATTTAGAAACCTATTGCAGAATTTGAAAATCAGAAGGCAAAAGTTCTAAGGATCTGCTAAGCCAGCACTCCTAATCTTCCAGGGCTAGCAATGCCCCAACTCTCCAAACGCAGCATGCGGATCCTAGAAGTGACTGGTGATGACATAATTGCCAGTTACTTCCAGGTTTGGAGACCTCAGCACAATGTTGCAAAGGACGGCAAGAGGGTCAGGGTGGGTGGAGACATTTCCTAGTGTGTGAAAACCATGCATGGGATCTTGGCTGGCCAAACCGAGCTTCTTATTATACTTAGTGCCACGCCACAGTTTTGTTGCCGGCGGGCAACCCATGATGCTCTGCAATGTGTACAGGGACTACCAGGAGTGCCCAGGGTATCACAACACCCTGTGGAACCCCTGTGCTAAGCATTCAGAATTTTCACTGATTTCAGTGGAACTGTCTGTGAGATAAGCTTTTAGCTTTGCAAGACAGAGGGCCCGTAAGACATTACTCTTCGACACAATCTCTGCTTCGAAGCAATGAAGGTTTCATCTCTACCACCTACCGCTTCTCGGAGACACAGTTTCTTTAGCTCTTCCAAGCGCTGGCGCAGTGTCTCTTCTAAAGCTTCTTGCCTGGATTTCAAGGCCGCCAGCATGTCTTTCTTGGCAGACTGAGAACTGTCTGACTCTTGAGAACCTGTCAATAAACAAGATATCATTAGGCCAGCTGATGGCCAAATGTTCATCTGCAGTATTAATGAAGCTGGTGGATATGGACTCTTGACAGGGAACCAGGCCATTACTGCAAAAGTAACAAGCATTCCATGGTATTCCTGCTAACATAAGGAGGTCGGACCACTAAGAAGCACAAGATAAAGGCAGGCCTCTGTATCTGTTTTCCCACTGTTTCAATTATCCGTGGATCCAACCCCCTGGTGAGTCCATTAACATTATTTAAATATTTAACAGGGTGAAAATGATCTTGTTTTACAGGTTGCTAAACAAGCTTATAGCAACACGCAGGCTGCCTCTTGGCAGCCTGAACTCTTGAAAAAACTAGATCGAGATTGACAAGAAGCAATTAACTTCCACTTCTGGTTAACCTCAACCTAGTCTTTTCAAGAGTTCAGGCTGCCTCCTGGTAGCCTGTATGCCACTGTAAGCTTGCATGCTTATAAACAACCTGTATGAGGAAGATTATTTTTGACCTGGCGAGTATTTAAATAGTGTTAATGGGTGAAGGCCCCCCCCCACAGGGGCAGGGTTCCCCATATGTATCCATGGGGGGGGGGGGAAACGTCCCTGGAATGAATCTCCCATACCATGGATACGGGGGCATGCCTGAATTTACATTCAGATAAGTAAGACTCTTTAAAGAATGCAATGTTACAAACATTCCTCACAGCATTAGACATTTGCAAAGCTGAGGAAGTGTTTCAGTTCTGCGTGTTCCTACAACAGGTTAATAGCACACGGCCTGCTTCCTGGTCAGGGCCCCACGTTCCTATCAACTTGTCCTGTTGCACTTTTTAGGACAGCAATGCCTTGATTTTCATTCACTTGATTTCGGTCACTTTGCTCTTTCAGCTGTTTTCAATTATATTTCAAATTTCCAAATTTTCTCTGTACGCCATCCAACCTTTCGTGATGTTTGTCAACGTTCTTGTGTTTATTTTTCTTTCATTTCTGTTTATTTAGGTTTTGCACACATTCTCATTTGTTGTTATTTACATTTTTGCCAGCCAAAATAAATGTGCAACCTCAGTAAGGCTCTGCTTTGACATTCATCCCTTTTTTTCTTTTTTCTTTTTACTTTCATCCATGCTCCGGTCCCTAACTAGACACAAGTGCAAGGTATTGCTGTACTGTTTGTTGCCTTCTCTGTTCAACACAACATCTTCAGCATTTAATTCTTGAAAGTCTTCTTGCACATCTCAGAGCTTATTGGCAGTCATAATTGTAGCTCTGAATTCTATACTGTTCATTTATACAAGCTGATATTATTAAATATTGTCTGTTGGTCAACATGTTCTGACATTGTACATGAGGCTTGTACTTTGTATCGTGCTAGTAAAAAATCTGCTTCAATATTCTGATATAAAACAGTGCTTTACAAATACAGATAATTTCTTCATGGGTGCTTTAAAAGAATTGTGTGCGTTAAGCATTTTTTTTGGATTGGATTTGAAAAACTATTGCTCTTTATAGTTGTGCACATTCATCCACAGCCACATGTCTGGATTGTACCACAGGCCATTGTGAATCCAGCTCTCAGGTATACCTTAAGGTGTACCTTCCCCGTATCTGCTAACTGCATGCTGACACTCTGCTATGAAACTGGTCCTCCATGTAATCATTGTACAAGCAAGTGCAGCTTATTTTCACAGATGCCACACCTCTTTAAAGTGCAGTTTGAATAGCTGTAAATGCTAAAATAAGCCCGACTTGCACATAGTGACAAGAAGAAAGGATGACTTGCACCAAAGAGCCTCCATGTACTCTTGAAAAAACTCTTGAAAAAACCAATGCACAATTGCCACTGACCGCATAATCTGGATCACATGCTTCCAAGCTCTCACTGTCTTATTGCCTGACAGCTAAAAATCAGGAAGCCCCCAGCACAATGCATACATCCATCAGCTTCCAAATTCAGAACTTACTCATTTCCTCAAGTTTCTACAAAGGCATGTGTTCTCTGAAAAGCAGACTTCCCATAAGGCACTTGAAATGAAGACACCCATATAATGTGGTAGCCCCAGAACAAGACAATAGTAACATAGCATCTACTTCTCTACCAAGCATGCAGTGAATTCAAGAATGAGACTCAAATTTTGCTCAAAAGAGCTAAGGGTCAATTTGCTTTTTAAGGATGCAAATGAACCTTGCACACACAACCTATACAACAGATTACACTGTTAACAAAATTTGAACAATTTCACATTTATTGGAACATTTGTTTCTTTATTAATTTTGATGCAAGGATTTCAAAATTGCCACTATTTCTGGCACAGCATTAATAGCTTAGCCACAATTTATGCTGTGCAGTTGTATGACGTCATGTATCACAACGCGATAGACATGTATCACAACGCGATAGACAACAGGATAACTAAGAATACAAAATTTAAGATAATGAAAAACGTTTTGATGATACAAAAAACCTAAAGTTACTGTTGGAATCAGCACCTCTGAACTGTATAATAAACACTACAAATTAGACAAACAATTTTTGTGTTACACAGTGTTTTCTGCCCAGGTTAGATGATCACTTTTCATGAACATTCCACCACTACCAATACACCAACGTTCTCGTCCAAAATGGTGTTCCAATCTTTTCCTTTATAGCCAAGTCAATGTTTACATACTTCAGGCTGCAGGTGAGAGATTGCATATATCCCTGTCTATTTTCTATGAGACCTGCTCTGAACCCAGCACATCAGCAGTAGAGTGTGTGTGTGTGTGTGGGGGGGGAGGCTCTTTCTCTCTATTGTTTCTGTCTATTCAATCCCAGTGTCTCTTCCATCTACCACCAAGAATCAGGAGTTCAGGAGTTGCAAGTAGGTGGAGATCTGAACATTCCAAATAAATATTTGCCTGCTTACTTATTTTTTTAAAGGCTCCGCACACATAGAGAACTAGTTTTCTTTAGCAACTTGTTTTCTATGTTCAGGAAGATTTTTTTGGTGGGGAAATATTCAACTATGCAACACCATCATCTGCAATCTGAGTTGATGCAGTCCTGGAAAAGCCAACTAATTATTTCTCCTGAACTGGCTCTAAAACACATACACGCCTTCCGTCAGTATCTGTTGTACAGAAGAATGAACACAATTACAATTAAATCTTATCTGGTACCAGAGCATACGCACACACACAGGAAGGAGAATCTAGAAAAGAACTGCCATGTAAAAAGGGGATTCCCAGAAAAAGAGCCAAGTTGCCATTGATGCAATGAGTTATATGCATTTTTTTTTCCAAGACAGGTCTAGGCCTTCACTATAATTGGAAAAAAAATAATGTGCAAAATAGTTCTGAGAGGAAGGAAATGGGGTGGGGGTGGGGAAAGAAACGGGAGAAAGCACATAGAGGCATAAACAGCAGGTGAAAGCAACCTGCCTCTGTGGAATTCTGTTAGCGGGAACCAGCCAAAAGCAAATTGAATGAATGCCCAGAAAGGGCGGGGAAAAAAATCGCAGCCTCAGCCACATGACATCACTAATGTCCAGATGTGCAATGCAGTGTGGCCTCTTTGAAGCAGTTGTTTATTTCCTCCATGTCTTAATGCTATAAACTCAATTAATACCCGAATACAGCTGCTGTTGATGCTGTACACTGTTGCCTGGCCGCCAGCATCAGCCTCACCGCCAAAATCTGGCCACCTGAGATGTTTGCGGAGGTGCCCTGATGCGTAAAGGTCCCCTCAGGCCAGAAGCCAGGCGTGACTCACTGCCTCAGGATGTCAGCAAGCATCAGAAAGCGGCCTCAAACCACTACTACCCCTCAGCTCTGACTAACAAATAGGATATCCTCCACAGCAAACAGCCAAGATAACGGCACAGTGACCCTCTGGAATGCCTCAGAACAGGATACGCACACAGATATCCTGCGACTGACTGTTCTTCACCAACTGCCCTTTTGCTTGTCTGCTGCCTTGGTGACTAGGCAATTTTGCTATTCATCATGCGAAACTGCTTCCAGCAAAGAGCAACAGGAAGTTCACGTCTACAGATGTGGGAAAACATGGCCCCTTAAGGCAGAGGAAGAATTCTCTGCCTGAATGCCTCGAGCGCGTTAAATGCAGGCATATTCACAGAAAACCTGTGGAAATGGCAGCCTTTCTGCCCATGTGGTATTCTAACAACTACCCAACACAAGCAGAATAACTAAACAAGCCCCCAAATATCCACAACAGGCACAATTCCATGAAAGCTAGTCATGACATTTATCTGTGCACTTTTAATAATGACTAAGGGCCCAGTCCTATTCAACTTTCTAGCACCAATGCAGCCCTGAGGAGACCACTGCCCCCTCAACACAGGATGCAGCGCATGCCTCATTGGTATGGCTGCATCGGTGCTGGAAACTTGGACAGGACTGGACCTTACATTGTGCTTGATTGAATATCTGATTTTTGGGGGGGGGGGGAACCTTTGTGTAGCTCCTCTTCCTCAGAAACACCCACAACCTCTCTGCCACATTCCCTTTCTGGAAAAGTATGGGGACTTCCCAACATGAGGGGAAGGGGGTCTAGCAGGCACCCTGGGAGAAGAGCATGTGACAGGAGTCATGGCTACAGCTGTGTAAATCTTCCGTTATAAAAAGTTGACTGAGTTGATGTTAAATTAAACATCAACTACTTTCCTTACACCTAGGTGGAGGCCAGTGGTTGATTTTCTTCACAAGCCCGGTTTGGATCTTCTCTGGTCCAGAAAATGACTTCTAAATGGGGGAGCTAATTCATGGTAGGATGCACTTCTGCCCCCCCACACATTCCTGTTCTCCACTTCTTTTGTGGTGGGTGGATCAGCACACATCAGCACATACATACCAAGACGAGCCCATAGCTAGCTTCGATTTCAACTGCAGTCACAAGCATTGAGGAAGTGGCAGCTTAATGGGAAAGCCTCTGCCCTAGCCAAAATGAAGCTTCCAAGATGGTGGTGTCCAGCTTTTTAAGATGGCTGCCACAAGCTCTTCGCACCCCCTAAAAATCAGTTCGCAACACCCTTGGAGGTCCTAACCCTATAATATATATTTTTATTTTTCCTTTTATTAATAAACAATGATTTTTTGAGGTGGTGCTAATTATTATACTATTTTTGAGGTGGTGCTAATTATTATTGAAAATAATTGTATACTGCTTTTCAGCAAAAAAAAAATTCACAGAGCGGTTGACATGACAACATGAATTAGAGCACAATGCTAACCAACTTTCCAGCACTGACACAACCGTGCCAATGGGGCCTGTTCTGCATTCTGCAGTGGAGTAGTAGTCATGGAAGGCTTCTCAAGGTAAGGGAATGTTTGTTCCCTTCCTTTGGAGCTGCATTGCCCTTACCCCAGTGCTGGAATGTTGGTTCGATTTGCGCCTTTATTCTCCCTTTACTTGTGTTGAATAGGGCGTTGAACTGAGATGCTTTCCTCAGCAAGATCTAGGTCAGCAAAAAAGACGTGCCAGTCTGAACAATAAAACATACAGTGCTCATTAGGGCACGTCCAAAGACTGTGTACAGTATATGTACCAACCAGTACTTGTCATGGAGGCTGAATGGAGAGAATAAAAAGATGTGACTAATCAGGCTCATTCAAGTGGCTAAACTGCACTCAAAAGCTGAAAGAGCAAGGAGTTATCTTCCTACTTCCCACCAGTATGTGTTCCCTCTTTTTGCATTTCAGCTGAATCAAAGACGGAGGTGGGGGTTGCACATTGGTGAGGGGAGGCAGCACCAGTTCGAACCAATAAAAACCAGAGGCAAACTAGAAACACACAGTTTTAAAACTATGAAATACTTGTATAAACATACTGCTTGCAAAAATTAAATAAATTATGTATGTACTGTATGTAATTGAAATATCTTTACCCCGCCTTTTCTCTGCCGGGCCAAATGCTTATAGCAGCTAATTGTGAATATTTGTGTTACGTAAAAAACGCAATACTTGTATCCAGGTATTGGGGCTGGGACAGCTGTCCTACAGTGAGCCCCGGTGCTCCATGCCATCTCACCTGCTGTGTGAGCCCTGCTGGATGTGGCTGTGTGCACAGCCAGTGCCAGACATGTGCCTGATGTCAGCCCCAAGAGCAGGGCCTTCTCGGTGTTGGCCTTGCTGATGGAACTTCTCACCTAGCAGAGTGAGGGCTTCTCTTCTGTGCCTCGGTGACCACGTCCGGCCACAAGACCTCAGCACTGGGTGCAGCTGGGGTCTCCCTGGATGCCCCGCTGAGAGGTATGCCTGCCGGCGAGCTGTGGAATTCTTTATCACCCTGGAGGGGCTCTGGCAAGGCAGGGCCCTGGGAGAGACCCCAACAACTTGTATAAACTTGTATAAATACTCCAGACATTTTTTAGCACAATTGCTCTTCCTTGGAAGCAATAATATCATGTGAGCCCAGTTGCACAGCTGTGCAGGGGGGGGGGCAGGGACCCACAAAAGTTCCCTCCCACTGTCCATCACAGCCATTCTGGGCAGCGATAGCAACATGCAGGAGATGCCATTTGGTTCAGAGAGTGCATGCGTGTTGCTGTCACCATCTGGAATGGCTCTGATGGCAAGTAAGAGGGTCTGCTTACACAGCACATTGTGACAGAGCTTACTGTTTTGCCCCCCAGCCAGTGATGTCATTAAGGGGGAACGGACCAGAACGGGCGTTCCGGATCCTAATGGGCTCCGTGGCTGGTTCCGGGTTCCCAACAAGAGCCAATCAAAAGTGAGTTCCTGTTCCTAAATCATTTGAATGACACCACTGCCCCCAGCTATGCTACTGCATGAGCCTCTTTCCTACATCTAAGAACAGCAAAGGGTTCACTGATATTTACACACTTTTACAAATGAAAAACATTGTCCACAAGCACAGGAATTCTTAAAGGACATGCTAAGCATTTCCGGGGTTTTGCTTATCTTATTTAAGCAGTTGCGGGGGGAGGGGGAGTTAAACAAACATAAGCAAAAAAAAATAAATCACCCAATAGCCTCCTAACAAACTACAAACTTTGGCTGCAGTTGCTGCCGTTTCTGCTAATGATCTGAGAACAAACAGTGGATTGTTTGGGGTACCCCCGAGGGGCACCAGACAAGAAAGGCATCTCTTTCACATGCTAGGAAAGGGAATTCCCAAAGAAACTGCCAAGGAGGTTCAGTGCATCTATTCAAGCCCAGTTTAACCCTCTGCCAAACTTTCCAAAGGTAAAGTCAGAATGGATTTTAAAACACAAAAAGAAAACCCAGAGGATCATAAGGGGTTAATGTACTTTCTGTGAGAGAGTCTGTGTGTTCCCAATGGGTACATTTCCCTCTGTAATCATAAACAGAAGGCAGTCACACATTGCAGGTTCCTATTATTGTAGATTTTTTTTTCCTCGCAAAGCTGCATAATGTCTTCCACACTTGTTTTTTATGTAGACGAGACCCCCTGTGATATAGTAATAGTTTGCACTTGTGGAAGGTCTTTCATTTGAGAATCTCAAAAAAAATAAAATACCCCACAGAATTCTTTCAGAAATTCAGTGATTGCAGTGTTGTGGACAGGACCAAAAGATAAAGCAAAGGCAGAATTAGAAACAGACCCTTTCCGCACTTGGCTTCGGGTCTCAGCTCTGGCCCCTGTTTGAAGGATTCTGTGTTAGGCTTCTTGAAATAAATTGCGATTTCTTCCACTGATAAAAGTGGCAAGTAGAGCCAAACAGCCTTTAAGTTCTGACAGCTTGTTATATATTAATTTTATTATCTGTACCTATGTATTACAACTTCAATATTTTCTGTACAGAGCAGATCATTCTGACTAGAGCACTGCTCATTTGATTGCAAAAGCTAAATGCTATCTCTGAGAGAGAGAGAGAGAGAGAGAGAGAGAGAGAGAGAGAGAGAGAGAGAGAGAGAGAGAGAGAGAGAGCCATCTCTCAACCAGTTAATAGCTGATATTTCTTAAAAAATTTTTCCAGTTTTTTTATGAAATCATCAAGACAAGTGTATAACATAAACCAAAGACAAAAATACAGGTATCTCCCTGTATCTACAGATCTTATATCCCCATTTTAACTTATCTGTGGTTATCCACCGACCCTGCACCAATTACTTTTTAGTGTTCCTTTATTGTGGCACCCATTACTCATTTGCAGCCTTTAGAGAAAGCTAGTGGAGGAATGCAAGAAGCAATCAGCCGGAACGGACAATGGAAGGAGACTACAAGAATGCGAACAGGAAGCTTTCCTCCTCTACTGTCCTATAACCAGTTGCCAAGGAAGAGACATGAATCCTTGGCACCATACCACAGTAAGTATAGGGTTCCCTTTTATTTGTGGCTTCTGTATCTGTGGGGGGTGGGTGGGTGCCCAGAATGTATCCCACCTGTATGAACATAAGAATGGATGTCAAAAATAAATAAAATTCTCAGGAACACAGGTAATGCACCAGTTCCCATTAATATGACATTTATACAGTCTCTATATGGTCTGTAACTCTGTTTTATTTGTATTCATTTTGATCGGTAATTGTCACCAATGCAAAAGAGATACTGGGAGCTAATCAGGCAGATTGCTCAAAAAAAAAAAGCCACATTACTGAAAGCCAGTTGTGAGTGCATGAGATCTAGATGTTACTAAGAACATGGGTTAAAAAAAAATCAAAACTGGCAAGTCCATGTCAAGTCCCCCCTCCATTTCTCCATAATATGTAGGATTGAAAACATGTGGCATGATTTCATCACTTTGTGTGTCTCTGCCACATAACCACTCACAACAGCCAAGTATGTGGCCCAGAAGCAGGGAAACGCAGACACAATTATAACCACATTTCAAATTTCATTGATGCGCTTTCCTCTTTCGTCCGATTTATCCAACCTTCTATGACATTCGTCAGTGTTCTTATGTATATCTTTTATTTTCTGTTTATTTAGGTTTCGCATGCATTTGCATGTGTTATATTGTTAGTTGTTTAGGTTTTTGCCTGGCCAAAATAAATCTGCAGGCTGAATAAGGGTCTGCTCTGACAGTCGTCCAGTTTTGACTTTCATTCATGCTCTGGTCCTAACCAGGCAAAAGTGCAAGGTATTGCTGTAGTAGCAGTCCACATTATCCGCTATGGTTAAGTTCCTGGATACTCTCATGGATAGCGAATTTGCAGATAACGAACCACTGATTCTATGGGATCCATGGGGTTAGGTGCAAGGGGTACTTTATCTGGCTAGATCACCACAATCCATTTCAACAGCTGTGTGTATTCTAAACTATCATAGTTCTCATCTTCCTTCCTTTGTGTCTTTGACTTTGTGCT
>JAJKFI010035446.1:0-23945 GCA_029204185.1 Lerista edwardsae | reverse complement strand
AAATGGTGGTGAGTGGGCGGAGCTAGGCCGGCGGAGCGTTCCAGCTACATAACCCCACTGCATACAGGCAATCAGAATGCAAATGGTCAATCTGGTGGAAGAGGCCCCACAGCAGCTAAAGATCACTGCCAGCATTGGCTTCCTGCCATACACATTGCAGACCGAGGTTAAAGATGGGTTTTAAAGCTAGAAAGGTTTATAACCACTGGGCTATTGTAAAAGAATCCCTCAATAAAACACACCTTCACCATTACACAAACTGTAACCCAACACTGTAGAATCTGGCTACTCTCAAGTTTCACAGCTGTAATCTACACTTCCCAGATATGGCATGCATTTCTGTGCTTTATGCCGTGTGAACAATGGCACTGCTCCAAAATGCTGGGCTCAGATCCAGCCATCCAGAAACAGGCTAATAGGCTAACCCTTGTCCCTTAACACTGAAGAACCGACTCTCCATCACCGAGGAGCATACCTGATGACAAAAGGCTCCCACTGCTGCCGCTGATTATCTTCCCTTTGCTTCCCATGTTGGCTAGTTTGGAGGTCTTCAGAGTTCCCGTTTCGGTAAGGTCAATTGCAATCTCACTCAGGCTTCTTGCTGCATGAATTTTGGACTGGAAAGAAAAAGCAAAAATCGGTGCTGGAGCAACTACTGAATGGAAAATGTTGTCTTTGAAACTTTTCTTCTCTTTGTTAGCAGATTACCATATCATACCACCTGCCTAAGTCAAGCTCTCGGAAGGAGCTGTATGTAATTTGAACCTGCACATTTTAAGGGGCGCCTGTACATTGATACAGCCTGGAGACTAATTCAATAAACTGAGAACACATGATGAAAGAACATTCCTAAAATCTCTAGGTGAGAAGAGATATTATTATTAATCCAGCTGACAAAAGCTGGCACTGTCATGGGCCTAAAAACTGCAGACTATTATCTTTGAAGGTCTGAGGGGTATTAACCTGGTATGTATCCACCTTACGTGGAGCCCAGGTCTACCCAGTAGGGTATGCTCTGGATGCTTTTCCGCCCGGGTAGACCTGGGCTCTGGACGCTTTTCCGCCAGGCGAGGCAATTTTCTGCCCGCTGACAGGGAACGAGAGGAGAAGCAAAGCACAACACAACACAACACAACACCCCTCGCTCTCTCTCTCCAATACTGGGTCACAAAAAGTCCTTCCTTTTCAGTGCTGGGGAGAGAGCGAGCGAGGGCTGTTGTGGGTGGAAAATTGCCTCGCCAGGCGGAAAACCGTCTGGAGCCCAGGTCTACCCGGCGGGGTAGACCTGGGCTCCGCATGAGGTGGATACATACTGGGTTAATACCGGTCTGAGGCAGCCCGATCCTAGGGGCCTCAGCACCAGCGCTGAAGCCCCGGAGCTAGGTGCTGCAAATGTGCCCCAGGGCATGTTTGCATGACCCTAGAAGTAAACATCACCGGTGCGGAGGCTTGTGCTGCCCCGTTGATGCCACAGTGGGAGCTCTGGCTGCCGGCATAAAGCAGGTAAGTGCCGAGTGGCACAGGGACATGGGGAGGGTGGTGGGAGGGTGTGGGGGAGGTGTACCTGGGTGGAGGAAGGGAGGAAGGAATAGGGGTGGGTGGGTGGGTGGGACAGGCCAGGAAGGGGGTAGGACCAATGGTGGCCACATCCACCCAAACCTATCCCCCATGTCTGGCTCAGAAGCCCAACACAGGGCTAAACAGCTGGTACAGACTTGAGAAGCCCCACTGAGCAGGCTGGGGCTTTACATGGGGTGAGGGAACAAATTACTCTGAGGAGACTTCTAGCCTGCTTACATCCAGCATAGGAGCAGTGGTGGGTGTTTACAGCTGCTCCTGTGCTGGATAGGATGGATCGGGCTGTTAATCATTAAGCTACACAGCCTCCATGTCTGATGATCACATCAAAACTTAACTATTCTAGTTCTAAAACCAAGCACTGGTTTAGAAAACAGAATTGCTTGGCAATGAAATGGTTGATTTTCCCAACACACATGTTGACATGTTACTCCAAACCTATATAATCAGTCTATCCATCGTATTTATATACCTCTTTTCAACAAAAGTTCACAAAGCAGTTTACAGGCAAAAAATAATTATATAGTTAAATGGCTCCTGTCCCAAAAGGGCTCACAATCAGCGATGTTATCTGGTAATAAAGATCCGGAAAGCTGGGCAGGACTTACTTGTGACTGGCAGCCCGTCTGTTCCGCCGCCTGCCCGCCGCATGGGCTGCCCCCGGTTGGCGCCCCCCACCGCTGCTCGCCTAGGCACCCGGCATGCCCCCACCCGTCCCCCCGGCGAGCAGGCACCCCCTCCGGGGCCAGGGCAGCCCGTGCGGTGGGCGGGCAGGCGGCGGAACGGAACAGACGGGCTGCCAATCACACGTAAGTCCCGCCCAGCATTCCGGATCTTCATTACCAGATACCATCGCTGCTCACAATTATTAAAAAATGCAGAGCACCACCAGCAACAGGCACTAGAAAAGACACTCATTAATTAGCACCACTAACTTACACCAAATTGATTCAGCCAACAACATTAGCTGCTGAAAAAAGTGTCTGTACATTTACCTAATCAGAGAGATTTACGGCTTAACACTGAATCTTTATCAATGCAACAATAATATGATAATACATGTGTCACACCTGATGTGAACATGAATATATCAATGTTAGCATCGAGGCTCTAAAGCAGCCATTTTCAACCACTGTGCCGTGGTACATTGGTGCGCTGCAAATCCTCCGCAGGAATTCGGGAGATAAGAGGCTCATTTATTAGTAGGTCCATTGGGGAGATGCGAACAACCCCCCCCGGCAGTGTGATGTGCCTTGTCAATTTTAGCACCTTGTCAGTGCGCACTCTGCATAAAGTGCTGTATAAACAGATAGCACTATAACAGAAGGAGCAGCAGCAATAAAATCTTATGGCATTGAGACTCTGGGCTCAGAAGATGGCTTTTAAGTACTGTAGGCATTTCCCAGGGCTGTCCACCCTCCCTCCATTCAATTCTTACCTTACTCTGCTTTCTATCCAAGTAGAACTGGTGCTGGCTAATGGCCATAGCCCAGATCGACTTTATCAAGGCCGGACAGGCATACCACGTGTGCACAGCAATGCCACTGTGTCCAAAAGTCCTTCTAGTCACAGAGGCCCTAGGAGAGTGGGAAAAGGACAGACCATTAGCATGCATGGCAAAGAACAAGACTGAATTATTCTATCACTTTGTATTGGACTTTTTTTTACAGTTGGAAAATTTTCAGCAATCAATTATAAAAAGGGCAGACGGCTAACATGACGTTGAAACTATGCCAGTAACTGCTTGCTGTAGAGGAGGTGAATTTTCTTTTTTGCAGATCCAAGCAATAAAAGTGCCACCCTAGATCTGGCCTTTTCATAGCAGCACGACAACTGTTGTATTTGGGATGATTTCAACTTACCCCTTGCCCCCTCCCACAATATTAAGTACACTTCAGCAAATCCTGGCATTAAACAATGAAATTAGAGTCTTCCAAATAAAACTGGATATTAAGACAAGGAACCCTGCCATGGTGATAAACAATTCCAAAAGGTAATTTGGAGGTTACAGGAAGGGAGTTTAAAACAGGAAGGTGGAAGAACCAGACAGAGTGAAAAGGTGAAACCAGGAACCAGACAAATTGGCAGGATAATTTAAATAATACTTCTGTTACCACCTGCCAAGGTACGTTGCTCTCATATTAAATATACAGTTGGGTTTTTTGCCTGAGATGTAACGCAGAAGGCAGTGGCTGCACAACACAATCCCATGCTCACATCCTCTGTACATGCAAGAGCTCCCAACATCACCCACAGCAATGGTTCCCAACCTATGCACTGGACAAAAATGCTTGGCTTTCATAGTAGTCTGGATTTTTGATGTCCAGATAAGGGATCATCTACCTGTATCGACTTTGTATCTCTGGTAGAGTAGAAATCAATCCAAATGCGTGCTTAAAAAGTGCATGTGTGTGGATCAAATGGATCCAAACACATTTTAATATAAAATTGCATACATGGAAGTTGCATACATACAAGTAAACAAAAACACATGCAGATTACCTTTGAAAATCAATAGGTTATGAGGTTAACCTATTGTAACGAGGTGATAAAACCTCGTGTTTTAGTGAACTCTGAAATGGCATCCGTTGCAATGTGTGGTTGTGTGTATTCGACTAGAGCAGAGTACCCTACTAGCACAGGGCTTCCCTTAGGCTCAGAGCCTAATTGGCTTAAAGCTGGCCCTGCAAACACTAGTAACCACTTTCTGATTTGGCACCGTGTCATTTATGAAACGTGAAATCAGAGCCAGTTTCAGGAGACCATTTTTCCCTTGGTCAGCTTACTCCTGGCTTTGGACAGTGGGTGGAAAAAAATATTTAAAAGTGGATTTCAGGGTGGAGAGCATTTGCTAGGAGAATCAGCAGGCAGCAGAAGGGTTGGGAAATTGTAACGTGGTGCTTTGCCCTGAAAATGGAGGGCTCAGGTACATTAGTGAAACAATCACACAATTACTTCATTGTGAGCCCTTAGAGACTACACAGAATGTTTTAAACACACTTCCAGGGGTAGGTGGGTCATTCACTCCCCACCTATTTGGCTGCTAGACAAACGCTGTATTTCATATATTTGGAAATGCCAACGAAGGGTCTCTGCAAAGAAACGCACAGTAGGACTTCCACTGCCTCCCTTCCATTGAGCAATTCATCTTCAAAGCCGTCCCACTTGGCCAGGAGCCTACAATCTTAGATATATTTCCTCTGGATGCAGGTTTCCAAGTTGGCAGTCAGCACGTGGGTAAATTTAAAAGCGTTTTATTAGATTTAAACACAAAGCTATACATCTGTCTGACTCAAAACCAGCAGAGTACTGTTTTGTGTCATTAAAATGCAACACAGAAACAAATGTTCCACGCCACAGAGTGGTTTGTCAAAACAAGGAAACAGTTTACCCAGCATCTAATTAATCTGTGGAACTCCTTGCCACAGGTGGTGGTGATGGTGTCTGGCCTAGGTGCCTTTAAAAGGGGATTAGACAGATTTCTGGAGGAAAAGTCCATTGCCAACTACAAGTCATAACTGGTGATGCAACTTCTTTATTTTAGAGGTAGGCTACCTTTGAGAGCTTTGTGCATGGGAGTGGCAACAAATGCAAGGACCCTGTTGTCTTGTGTGCTGCCTGAGGCCTCTGGTGGGCCACTGTGAGATATAGGAAGCTGGACTAGTTGGGCCTTAGGCCTGATATCAGGGCTCTTCTGAAGTCCTTATGTTCTTAACAGAATAGGAAATCTATACTAGGCTGACACAACACTAGTCAATCTGTTTGATTCTAAGTATGGTGTAGCAGAGAACTCTGGCTCCTGTTTTAGTTCTCAATGGGTGACCCACTACACAGAACACACACACATTCTGCTCCCTGAACTGCACCCTTTGAAATTTTCCAGCAGCTCAAACTCTTGTGCCTGTTTTCCTGCCGCCGTGATAGGCAGGGACTATGATCAGAGATGTGTTTCTAGCTGCCAGGAAATTTAAAGTTCAGCTAGTCCAGTGAATATGAGGAACACAAACAATCCTTCTGTTTTTACCAAACTGAAGTGAAGAAGAATGAGCAGGAAGTTTATATGAAACATAAGTAAATCATAGTGTGTGAACTCACCACGGTTCTTCCCCCTCACTCATCCCTTGCAATCGGAATACTTCCAATGAGTCAGTAGGAAGACATACCTTAAATTCTTATCACAGACCTACTGTGCTGAAAGGAATTTGGCTGTGACAAGGTACAATGCTAACAATTCCTATGCCTTTAAATCCAGGACAAGTACTGGGCGCACCATTTCACAGTACATACTTACTATACTGTATTACTACTCTTAAGGTATTTTAAAAAGCCATTTGCCTAAAACAAACACAGCAAACATGACTATCTTTGAATATTTTATACAAAAACAGATAAGGTAATGTACTGCAAGATAGATAGTGTGCATGCACTGCTCTTAAAAAAAAATCCAAATTGCTGTGCCAAGGTTACCAAAGTGTCTCCCAAGAAAACACAAATTCAGTGGCCTCTGTAAATCACACAAACTAAGCAGACTTTCCTATAATCTTAACTCTTTATCCTTTTTCTGCAGAATGAAGAGGGGCAGACAGCTATCCCAAGCTATTCTTCTGCTCCCTTCCAAGAGAACTATCCTTCTACCCCACTCCCCTCTGCTGGAGTCAAAAAGGTGTTTGTGTGGGTGGGATAAGGGGGCTTGAGTCCTGGGTGGAGGGGTTCCTAGCAGGCCTTTGCAACTTCTTCGCTGATGCCACTGTCACTCCAGTAGGAAGTGGGGTGTGTGGCATCCTTGTGCTATGTTGTATGTGTGTGTTATGCTTGGAACACCTCTCCATGGTTAGTGGAGGTGCATATGGTGCTCCTCATTCCTCATGGCTGACACACCCCAGCACTGGTGGTTCAT
Source organism: Lerista edwardsae (assembly GCA_029204185.1). Lineage (NCBI taxonomy): Eukaryota > Metazoa > Chordata > Lepidosauria > Squamata > Scincidae > Lerista > Lerista edwardsae. The sequence continues at coordinate 17,470 of JAJKFI010035446.1, read as the reverse complement.
TGGCCATGGACCTATCCTGTACCCTGTTCCATTCACCCTGACAGCATTTCTCTGGTCACTGATGGTGATTGGCTCATTGGAATAGCATCAATGATGACAATGATGCACTGCTGTGAGTAACGGGCTAGGTCAGGTTTTCCATGGTGACACAGTAATTCTAGCATAGCCCTCTCCACAACTGGGAGAGGTTGTGCAGATGTGGGATTACGGACACTGCACTGGTATCTGTGGTAATGTTGGCATGGTATCTGAACTGGATCGGGCCTTTAATGTGTCTGAAGAACATATGTTAGTAGTACATTTGGACCTCCGTTTCTGAAACCCCTCGCAGACACAGAAACCCGTGGATAATGGAATTAATGGGGGGGGGTTTTTCCAATAAGATCACCCAACATGGCCAGAAGTGTCTTCTGGTCATGTGTGGAGGTGTCAGAAACTGAGCCATCATGGGCTCTGATGGCACCTGGGGCCATCAATGGGGCAATATTGCGATGCCCCTAATGCCAATGCCCCACCCCCTGTGCCGCCCCACCACACCTTCAGTGTCTATAATAGCGCCAATTAGGAGTGATTCCAGATGCAAAGGAGGGATGGTAACACAGCATGGCATCCCTGGCAGCTGCCATGCGTTGCCCCACAAATGGTCTGTCTCTGGTCAGAAAAACACTTCCAGTTTTTGCGAAAACCTCTATGGGGGCCTCTCTGAGACTTACAGCGTCTGCATGCAGCCTCTCCAGGCCTCAGAAAGCCTCCTGGGCATGACCAGTCACGTCCAGGAGATCAGGTGAGAGCCTCCAGTGAAAGTCTGGCACCCAAGCACCCACGCTGAGTCAAATCTGCAGGTGCCAAACCCACAGATAAAAAGGCCCCACCTGTAATATTGTTCTTTATGCAGATGGGTGTTTATTTTAATTCAGCCTGATAATTTAAGTATGTAATGAATATATGCATGAAATGTCACTGACAAGATAAATGGAAGTGTTTTATAATGTATCTGAAACCAGTCATATTTGTTGTATTCGTAGTGTGCAAGGCTTGCTTCTTGTCCCAGAAGATGATCTTACTAAGATCCATTCAGTGACAGCTGTTCCCAAAGATGCATACGGATTGTGAGTACTCATATTTTTAAAAGCCAAATTGCAAAAATTGCAGATCCACTAGGGGTAGAGCCACCCAAAGTTATCTTTTGCAAGTCCTATGAAAATAAATGGTAACAGTGCAAGGGCTCAGTCAAGCTCTACTGTTCAACTTCCTGCTGGACTGTGGCCAAAATTAATATTTTGAAAAACTAGGACCTTAGTAATAGTGTAACTCAGTCATGAAGCCTGACCTGCAACTGTTGATTGCAACATATTTCTAATCCAGCATCTAATTGTGGAGACACTAAAAGCATTATATACCTTGGAGTCACACAGTAAACATGAAAAAGATTGTAGACCAACAACCAGCTAAGAACATTAGCAGCAGAAATATGACCTTCCTGAGCCGGAACAAAGAACAAGATTCTGCTTTTTTTGTGCCGATAAGCAGAATCTTGCTTTGAAAAGGGGGGGGGGGAACCCACTGCAACTTGTAAAGAAGTTTTACAGAGAACTCAGCACAATGCACTCGAGTTACACTGAACTATGCACCTTCAATTCTCAGGTTTTTAGAGGAGGATCATGTGTGGGCACAAACCAATGTGCAAACAGTTATTTACATGTGTACTAGAGAAAACTGTGTGTACTGGGAAAAAACCTTGTTAACTATTTGCCATAAACTGCAAAGATGAGATAAATTATAGAATGAAGTAAGTTACAGTTTCATGAGACCATACAATCAGGTTAGTGGCTTATGTCAAGCAAAATTAAAGCCAGTGCAAAAGACAGTTTGGCACAAGCAGTGTTTGATAACACAACCTAGTGTTTAAAAAGACGGGCAGAATTTGATTTATAGAAAAACAAAAGCCATCCATTTCCATATCCATTTCTTTATAGCTCTCTCTTCCCTTTATTCTGTGGTCAATAACTACAGAACAATAAAGAAACATTTGGATTTGAATATAATACTACTATACTTGCACAAGAGATTACTTTGGACTTACACCAGAAGACACAAAGCTTGAAACTACTGCACACTGCTATCAAAGGCGATCTGTTTGGGAAAGTTCCAGGGGGTTGGTTAGAAACAAACCGACAGAAACCTAACTTCACCAGACTATTTTTCCAAGAGGTTGTCGAGCAGAAAGAAAAAGAGGCGAGAGGCATCCCAGAAATAGAATTTTAGCCTGTTGAATGAATATACCACGAACGAACGAACCAAACGATCCTCTTATCTCTCTCACTCACACTCGCATGCTAAGCAAGTTTCTCACGACTCACGAGGAAGTCTGTCTCGTTCCTTACCTGCGTGGATCGTGAACTTCCACGGAAAACTTCTTTTCCCTGAAGTACAGGTTCTCCAGCTGCCTCCATTGGAAGATCTGAAGGAGGAAGAAAAAGAAAAGCACAAGGAGGCTGAGAGCGAGTTCACTGCGGGCGCCTCTTGTCCTCCGGTAAACTCCTACGGCGCGCTCCTGATCAACCCCGCGCGTAGAGCCACTGCTGGGGCTGGAAGAGTTGACTGCGCCGGAGGAGGCGGCGCGCACTGCGAGTGGCGCTCCCGGCCGCGGTGACCCCACCCCTTCAGAAGCAGGGGCAGGTCCTTGCCGCGCAGCAGTTCCCCCTTTGTTCGCGCCCCTCCGTGTCTCCCCCGCAGGAAGAGGGGGCGAGGCAGGGTAGGGCGCACGAGCGCGAAGAGCAGTGGCTCTCTCCGCCTCCTCCTCCCCGAGCGCGCTCGAATTCCTCCTGCTCCCGCGGGGACTCGACTTCCTGCCCGCTAATGCGCGAGAGCCCCCGGCTGCAGCGCTGCGAGCCACGGAGGAGGGAGGGCGGAGGCGCTGCTGACCCTAATTCATTCCAGGCACCGGGAGAGCAGCACAATCTCGGCTTGTCCGGCGTCTCCCTCCCCCCTCCTTCTTCCGGCGTCTCTAGGGTGTTGCTGATATCGATCCTGGAGATGCTCACAGCACCTCCCTGACATTTACAGCACAAGCCCACGCATGTCTGCTCAGAATAAGTCCCCTTGTGTTCAGAGGGGCTTAATCCCGAAGAAAGTGTGGAGAGGATTTCAGCCTTTAGACGTGGGTTTTTTGTTTTTGTTTGGGGGGGGGGGGGCGAATCAACAGGAACAGCCTCAGCCAGCTTTTTCCTCCCCCCCAGCCCTCCTTACTGAACATACAGAGAACAACACGTCTGAGCAATCAGAAGGGGCTGAACCACACACACACGTACCCTAGGTCATCTTGCATGGGTCCGTTTGCAATCATATTGTAGCAATGATGCGGTCATGTGTCCTTTATTTCCACTCTAGTACAAGGCTTGTGTGAAAGAAGAAGTTGGTCATAGAACATCAGGCGCTGCCTTCCACTGCGTCAGACTCTGGCCAGATAGCACACTCTGGTCTCCAACATACTGCCTTTCTGTTCTTTTGGGGAGTTTTAAGGATTTTTTTTTTTAAAAAAGGATGACCCATTTTGCTGCAGTGGGGATATGCATTTGAATGCACATCCCCCTGAAACCACCGCACCGGCCAGGAACAGTAGGCACCAGCACTTGGAAGCATGTTAGGAGAATACAGCAAATTATAGGAACATGGAAGACTGCTTGTGCCATGAAGGAGCATAGCTATGGGGGGCTGTGGCATGGTATGTTTTGCAGGCAGCCTTCCTACCCACACTGTGCATAGCCCAGAATGGCTCCGAGAGCAAGTGGGAGGGATTGCTTGTGTAGCACATTGCAGTGCCTGCAATACTCGCCGTGCCAACCCCCCTGTAGCTATGCTTCTGATGCCATAGACTTCCTTAGCAGGATTCAAGCAACACAGAATGATGCTAGCTCTGGCTCATCACCTGTTAGAGAGTAAGAGAAACATTGTGCTGGCTTGAGTTTCCCTTCCCCAACAAATGTGCTTTCAACAATTTCTTTGGCAGTGCAATTTCTAATGCCATGCACAATTTGGACAACTAGGGCACCTTGCACAACTTGGATGGATCCTGGGTAAATAAGATCCAGGCTCAAAGCCCTGCTCAGCCACGAAGCTTCCTGGGGGACCTTGAACCCGTTACCCTCACTCAGCCTCACCTACCTCACAGGGTTGTTGTGAGGACAAAGGAGGGGAAGAACTAGTACACCACCTCAGGCTCGTTGGAGGAAGAGTGGTATAAAATGTGGAAAAAAAATTTCTTAATTATCATTGATTATCATCATCATCATCATCAGTATTTATATACTACTTTTCAACCAAAAAAGTTCACAAAGCAGCTTACAGAAGAAATCAAGTAATTAAGCCCAATCAAGCCCAATCCTGAGCTCCATAGCGCCCGCGGTATGAGCGTACCACCAGCGGTAAGGCCTTGGGAAGGCATACCAATCCAGTTCCGGCCAACCACCACCTGGAGGTGGAAACGCAAGCTGGCAAGCGGCAAGTGCACTGGTCGCTGCTGTTTGCGTGCTTTCCAGGCATGGTGGGAGGGCGTTCCTGGGTGGATGGGGAAGGGGCAAAGTGGGGTGGGACTGGCAGTGACCTTTGCTGCCAGATCCCGACCTCCACGTTGGGCCGTGTGGCCTAACATGGAGGCCCTCACCTATGAGCTGGCAAAAAAAGCCAGTGCAGAAGTGAGGGGACCCACCGCCTGCCCTGCATCCTTACTTGGAGGAACGGGATGAATGTCCCCTTCATCCAAGGAGCCTCTGTACTGGAAAAGGCAGGAGCCACCCTGAGGATAGGGAGTGGTATCAGCAAAGGCCCCTTCCCAGATAAACTAGGGATTATAGGGTTAATCCCAAAAGGTATTTACAAGCCTTGCACAGGTGCAGATGGGCGTGGCTGATGAAACAAAGCCTGCCCACTGATTGGCCTCAGTATATTAGCCTAGGTATAAAGCTGGAATGGGAGATGGAGAAGGTAAGCTGACTGTGGGAAACAGTTGTTTGGCTGCCATGCCCCTGGAACCACCAGTGGAGGAGGCAGTTGTAGCTGGGACACGCTGACTGCCTATTGTTTGGTGGTGGTGGTGGTGGGGTTTGTTTGGAGCTAAGCCAGTGATGAGGACAGTCTGGAGGAGGTTGACCAGCCAGTGATCCCAAACAAAAGCTGCTGAAAGAGAGGAGGCCCAGTGGGTGACTGACCCCCTCCATCTTGCCTATCTCTGAGGCTGCTCTGTGGGGAAACTAGTTAGCCTAATGTGGGCATTGAGGTCCTTGGGGAGGCCTGGCAGGGAAGTTGGCAGAACCTAACTTTAAGTTCTCTGTTGCAGGATGGGATTTGGCGGAACAGTTTCCAGCACCTGCCTGGCACTGGTAGGATGCAGCAGTAGCTGTTTGGCTACCTCTGCTTGTATGGGCACATGGACAGCTCAGGATTGGGCTGCAAGTGCCCCTCTGTCCCAAAAGGGCTCACAATCTAAAAAAAAGATGCAGAAAAAACACCAGGAAACAGTCACTAGAAAAGACACTGCGTTGGGGTGAAAAGGGACAATTACTCTGCTCCTGTTAAATAGGAACACTACTCAAAAAAGTGTTGCTCGCCCAGTTAGCAGGTATATAGTGATTCTCCTTCCCAGTTATAATTTAAATCTGTATTTTAAAAGTGACTAGTACATTAATATATAGTTTTAGTCTTAGAGCTTATGACTGCAACCTAAACTTCCTAGGAATATATATAGAATGACTCAAAGATTGTTAGTTCATAAGAATTACTTATTGATCTCAGAATTCCTGACTTTTTATACAGAGATATAAAAAAGTGACCAAAATAATTGTTTCTGTAGTTATTTAAAAAAGGAAAAAAAGTACATGGCACAAATCCTACTCTCTGTTACAAAAAGATAATTAAAAAGATCTCTTTGAAAGACAACTTTGTTTTTCCAGGGAAGAAACTCGGACAAGTCTCCGGAATGTAGATTCTTAAGTGGGCTAAACCACAATCACTTGCAAAAAGACAAAAGAGCAAGACTGAGAAACTGGCTCTGATTTACAAGTGTTTATTCTGCTCTGGGTTATTTAACCCTTTAAAAATGACAAATGGAAGGACCAACCAGCCTGACCAAACCTGAAGTTAGTGAACAGCAAGAATGCAAGTGAAATATCCTGTTCTGCTTGTCAGGGATTCAGCTAACATCAGAATGTCTGTCAATTCTTGAGGAAAAGATGGACGTACTTGCCCATGCTGCCATCCATTGATTCTTATTAGCCATGATACCAAATGGAAGGTCTTTCTGCAAATATAGTATCAAATATACCGTGGGCCCTCGGCATCCAAGGGGGATCCATTCCAGGGCTCCCCGCAAATACAGAATTCTGCAGATAATGAAATCTGTGGGGAGCCCAGCGTGGAGCCACAATTACTTACCCGGGGTCTCCAGAAGTCACATGTGGCCTCCAGAACACGACCGGAAGAAACTGCCAGTTCACACTGGCAAACTGGAGGTGCCTTCTGGTTGCTTTTGGGAGGTCTGGGGGGGGGGGCTCTCCAGCTACAGATTCAGCATCTTCAGATATTCAAATCTGGGGATGCCAAGACTGCAGACAAGGAAGGGTCCTCACTGTACTAATATTGAACCCGGGCGGTTGAGTGCATTGATACACTGTTGGAAACAGAATGCTGGACTGACAGCACAAGCCTATAAATGCCTACTCAGAAGTAAACTTGACTGAGCTGAATGGGATTTACTCCTGGTAAGTGTGCATAGGACTGCAGCGTAAGTATACTTTGGCCTCATTCAGGAAAGAAATTCATGTTCTGTGTGATCAGCCCAGGCTCACAGCTCCAAGTGTAGGAAATCTAGCAATCTTGGTAACGGTGATGTTTCCTACACTTACAGAAATTTGTCACAGCATTGAACAGAAAGCATGGAAAACTGCCATGCAGACTTCTCCTTAGATTCTTGCCACTGATTCATCCCTGACACGGTGCAATTACTCTAGCTGTTACATCCCTCCCTCTGTGATGCAACATTTCCTACATTCAGTTCATGGGGGAACTGGGTTGATGTTTTATTTTAATTGTAGGAAAATGCCGGCCTTCAACCAGGCTAGGTCTGGTTCTGTTTCATTTTTGGTGGAGCATTTGATTTTTCCAAAGAGAACAGGCTGGGGAGCAGAGAGCCTGTTAATGATAGCCTAGCACAGCAGAGGTTTTTGTTTCCCGCCAGCTGTAGACGAGAACCACGTGGGCGGCTGCAGAGCGCAGGGATAGCTGAGCAGCTTTTGTTGCACTGAAACTGAGACGCTCCTCAGTTGCTATTCCAAGCATCTGGAGTTTTATCTGGAGGGAAGGAGTTTGTATGCCAAAGGGGTCACAAGGTACTCTACTTGTCACCCTCTGTTCTCTCTTCCTCCAAGCCCCCCTTTGGCACACAGGAATTGGAAAGTTTCACAATGCAAACATCTGGCATGTTTGGAATTCCAGTGTCTCTGCAACACTGCAACAGAGGGGCTGGCAGTTTGCTGTTATCTTTTTTTAAAGCTCTCTCTCCATTGCAAGGTGCAAACCCAAAATAATATGGCTTAACTTTGTGAATTGAAGCAGTACAAGTGGTGTTTAATCTCTCAAATAACACAGTCCCGCATCTGCTTCATTAGTGTAGGCTGCGATCTAAATGTATTGCTATCTTTCGATTTTCTCCAAAGGGACTGCTTCTATTACAGATTTTTTAAGGGTAGAATCTAGCTTATCCTTTAAAGAAGTGGCTCTCAGCATGTTTTCTGCGGAACCTTAGAAATATAGGAACAGCCCTGCTGGATCAGGCCAATCTAGTCCAGCCTCCTATATCTCACAGTGGCCCACCAGATGCCTCAGGGAGCACACAAGATACCTGCACCCTGCTGCCACTCCTCTGCATAAGAAGAGCCCAGCTGGATCAGGCCAAGGCCCATCTAATCCAGCTTCCTGTATCTCACAGTAGCCCACCAGATGACCTTGAATTCCTGTATGCCTTTATAAAGAGTTCCTCTATATTGATGGCAAAGAGATGTGTATGATTGCAATAATTGCCACCAAACATCACTTCCACAATGGTGGTAGTGGGATTGGAGGAGCTGAAAGGGGTTCCCAAGGGATGGCTCTGACTCGAGAAGGGTTCTTCTTAACTGCTGCTTAGCTGTGCCACCTCTTAAGGCATGAAATACCTTTCTGTCCTGGGTAGGAAAGTAGGCAAGCACCAGTTATCTGATTAAAGTTCTAGAAGTTTCTGAGGTTGGCAGTGAGCAGGTACAGATATCACACGTGTGTGTTCAGAAAAGCCACAAAGAAGGACAAGACGTTTACTGAGCTCTGATGATCTCTAACACAGTGTTTCTCAAACTGTGGGTTGGAATGAATATATTCATTCCAATATATTTATTTTTAATATACAAGACTTGATGCTACCATGGTCTGTGACTGCCTTTGGGGAAATGTTACAGATCTGTACTTTTAACTAGCTATTATGTATATATATTTTTTAACAATGATAGTCAATGGGGCTTATTTCTAAGTAAGTGTGCATAGGATTTCAGACTTTGGGATGTTTGGGCAATTAAAAAAAAACAGACAAGGCAACTGCTTGGGAGGGAATTTTTAAACTTATTTTAAAATTTTAATGTGTTTACTTAATTTGATTTTGTTGTATGGGGTGTCAAAATATTCCTGTTTGGCGATGCCACGTCTGGTCATGACATCATTTTCAGGTTAATGGCATCATTTCTGGTGGATCCTGACAGATTATTATTCTAAAAAGTGGGTCCTGGTGCTCAAAGGTTTGAGAACCTCTAACATGCATGGCTGGTAATGACGGTGTTTTCAATTGTGCAGGCCTGGACTGGTCTTTTGAAATCAATGCAAGGCAAATTGAAATCAAGGGTCAACTTGTGAAATCACAGACTGAGGCTGAAATCCAATTTCTGCTAGTAAAATTAGGTATACTGTGGTTTGAAGCATGCGAGCATCTCACAGACGACCCAGCCAGGAAGTGGTCAATCATGACTAAGAGTGACATGCCTCTTTAATCAATAGTTCCTTTCCTGAGAGAAGCCATCTGGAAGGGTCACTGCTGGTGATTTTGATAGTGGTTTCTCTGATGTGGCCACCTGCATGCAGAGTGCTCAAAATAAAGCCACTGTTCAATATTCTTGGAAAGGTATTAAGGCTGCAATCCTTTAGGGCCAAATCCTATCCAATTTTCCAGCCCTGATGTAGCCATCCCAATGGTGTGTGTGCAGCATTCTGTGGTGGAGGGGGAGTTGGTGAGGCCTCCTCGAGGTTGTTTGCTTACCTTGGGGCTGCACTGTCAGAAACTTAGATAGGATTGGTCCCTTAGACTCTTTCCTGGGAGCATGCCCCATCAAGCACAATGGGACTTACTTCTGAGTAGACATGCATAGGATTGGATTATTTTCTCTCTCCTATTTTGACTTACTTGTGGGAAGGGGCTGTTCTCTTCCCCCTGCATGGTTTTTCTGTTCAAAATCTCACTCCCCACCCCCAGCTGTTGTTTGCCCCAACTCAGATCAAACTGGCACCTGTTAAAAAGGAAAATGTACGAATCTCTTATTTAATGAGTAGTTTTGACCCTTAAAATGTTTAGTCATTTTTGGACCATGCTGTAAATTTAAAAGTGAAAAGAAAAGGCTTTTTAAAAAGTTGACATGCAGGTCTAGTATTTATTCTGGCAACCTTCCACTCCAAAAACGTGTGAACTCAGCTTCACCTTCTCCAAGAAACATCACTCTTGATGTTTCCGTAAAGTTGCTGTTAAATGTATTTATTTTATTTTTTTTTAAAAAGAAATGTCTCCCTGGTTAACCCTGGAGAGTTTTATATATGTGTGCACAGTTTGAAACTTGGTTAGTGTCTGATTAACCGGCCCATGCTCTGAGATGGTGTTCAGAGTCTGCAGCCCAAACTCTCTGCTGCTTTTTTTTTTTTTAAAAAAAGAAAACTGGCCAGAAAAAGAAGAGTGGGAGCAAAATGGTAAGGGGATTTCTGTGATGCAAATGATTTGGTAGAGAATCCAGGTGCAAGCTTGGACTATGTCCTCAGCAAAAACGATTCCCCGGGAACAGTATTGTTGGCACACCACCAGGTCCTTATGGCTAGTTAAATTCAAGCTATAATCAGAGGTTTTAAAATTCCACAATTCTCTTTCCCTTTCATTTGTGCATCTCTCTCTCTCTCTCTGAGGACATTTGTGGTTTTCTGGCTGCTCCATAATTATGCTGAGGCTGGGGGAGCTGAGGGCCAGAGAGCTGCATCCATTTTGGTAATCTGAGAAAGCCTCTAAGGAAGCACTAGGCTGACTTGGGGAAATTTGCACAACAGCCTGTGCCTTCTATTAAAAAGGAGCGCAGCACCAGCTGAACGGCTTCAGGAGAATACTGCAAGTTCACAGATGGGAGAGTGACTTTGCAGAAAAGTCTGGAAGAGGAGATGATACTCAGAAGGACTATGGACTGCCACCAGCCAAAGCTGAAGGCCATTCTTCTTTTCCTATGATACGGTGCTCAACTCGCCATGTCACAGCTCGCTGGGAAATCGATGAGGAAGTGTAGGTTCGCCACACTGAGGTGGTTCGCAACAGTTCAGTGTGGTCCAACACGAATTGAGCAAGGATGGCCTGTGAAGCTTGGGCAACTGTGATGACGCAAAAATCTCATGAGCAGAATCCGCTCAAAACCTCCTGACGACTGAGTTGGCACAACCAACGCTGCTTCTCCAACATGGGCGATGTGCTAACTTCAGCTACCACTTTGAAACACTCTAGCCCAGTTGTTTTCAAACATTGTTAGCACTGGGACCTACTTTTTTAAAATGACACTCTATCAGACCCCACCTAGCTTCAGACATAAAAACAAGGTGATCTAGAAATTATTTATTTACAAGTTATTTGCAAAAAAAAAAAAAAAAAAATCCTCCAGGCAGCCCTAATGAATAGCCTCAAAGCTTGAGGGCTCAGTTCTGTGATGCAGCCCTCACCTGTCCTCACCACCTGTCATTGACAAACTTGGGAAAAAACACACCCAGAAAAAAGAAGCTCAAACATTTATCTCCCTCTGTACTGTTGACAAAAGCTTGCAAAATGCAGGAGTTCAGCTTTACCCAGGGCAATTAGCAGCTCTCTGATTTCTGAATTGCCTCAGGACCTGAGGCAATTAATTATCTGATCTTTCCATCACTTGTGCTTTCACTGAAGCGTCTGCTGGAAGCACCAGAAATTGGGTCAGGACCCACCAATTTATATTAAGGCTTTTTATTTTAAAAACACAAAGGAAAGGTTAGGGTTCATGCTGGGATAAGAGGCTAGGGACATATAACATGGGTTTTGCTGCCCAGTTATAGTGGGATGTGAATGACTGGGATGCAAACAAACGAAGAAACAAAAACACCACAAACTCCAGATGTAAATGTCCAGGGATGCCAATGAGTGGAGCACATTTGACAAGGACATAATACTCCAGGACCCAAATACTCTAGTACCAACACTGATACCCTGCCACCATTCTGAGAAAAGATGAGGATCTAGTAGGGTTGTCAGCTTTAAAAAAAAGCACAAGTATCTGGACCATGAGGTATATTTCATGAGACTTTAGAAAGCTCCCCTCTGATAATCTGCCTGGGGTGGTTTACTCCTCGTGCCTGGAGCTTGTGTTTTGCCCAAATTTGGGGCATGGAGGCTTGTTACTAAGGCGAGATGCCAGTTGACTGTGTTTCTGTGACCTCCCACTTCAGCTTTGGTAGCTGCAAGGTACAACCTCAGCTTCTGTTCCCATCTCCTCTAGCCCCCTCCCAAATTTCTCATGGTAACTTTGATGATGGTTTGAAATGGTCCATTGTTCAATGAGGGTGAGAGAACTGCAACCTTTCTGTACAGTGCTGGAGACCCAGGGGGAAACTGCTCTGCTTCTGACATCAGAGAATATTGTCTCTTTGTCTGCAAGTCTGTCTCTGCTGTGTGTGGACAGAGTATGGGGCCTGTGACCCTGAGTGAGTAACCCATCCCTGAAGCCTGCAGACAAATTCAATTCAGTGAGAACGGTTCACTGGAACACAACCAACTGCCTGACCTCGTAACATGTCTTCATGTCTCAAACAAGAGCAGTACCAAGAAGGCATGAACAGTGGCATTCCTACCATTGACTGGGGGGGGGGGAGTGCCCCCCGGCGGCATGCCTATGGAGCCTGTAGCAGTGGGCACCTGCTGCCGAGCCACCGCTGCCCGCCCTATGGAGCCCTCCCAAGGGCCGGGCAGGCTGTGTGCAGTGTCCGATGGCCCTCCAAAGACTTCTGCACCCTCCGGAGGGCCATTGGTTGGAAAACTGGAAGCATTGTTTAAAGGCTTCACAAAAGCATTAGAAAGGCTTTCTAGAAGGTGGCAGAGCACAGTACAAGGCTCTGCATCTTACAGGTGGGTCAGGGGCTTCTGCAGCCTGCGGTTCTGGCCCCTGGGCAGCTAACGGGTCAGGGAAGCGACTGGGAATGAGTATCAGCAGACTGTTATCAGAGGGCAGCTGGATTGTTCCATTACATGTCACCTAATGGCCGAAACCTCTCCTATCCCCCAGTAGCATCGACAGAACCTGTGTTTCGCTGTAGCCTGCGGTCACCAAAGTGCCGTAAAGCGCTTGGCAACAATGTTAGCTCCAGGTGCACTGGTGCCCAGAAGGATGCCCATTGGACCAGATAACCCTGGCAAGGGGTGGAGGGAGGGCAGAGTCAAGGTGGTAGGGAAAGGGGGAGGCGGTGGGTGGATCCCCTGGTAGGCGGGTGGGGTCACTGGCGTTGGGGCACATCCTAACCCTCTTCCTGGGCCTGATCTGCCGACATGGATCAACATGGACTTGCACCACCGATACCCATTGTGACTCTTGGGGCTTACCCTGGGTCAAGAGGACAAATGTCTCTGTATCCCAAGGAGACCACTAGCAACTGAAATTCCCCCACAGGCATCGCTGGTCCTAGTGCCGCTGCATTGCCACACAGGAATTTAGTTAGGGTAGGACTGTGAGTCTCATTAAGAGTACCGCAGATAGGAGCTGGCGCTTCAGTGTTACAGGGCAGGCAGAGCCAGTGAATACAGACCGGGACTTTTGGGCAGTGGTGGATCTGCCCTGCAGTGCGATATAGGGCCAGCATAGAGATAGAATTCACTAGAGACGGCATGACGTCACCATCTTGAAGCCACCTGGGGTAGACAAAAATGGCTGACTCAGATCATTGCCGTGAGGGAGGGTTGCCGCGAATTCTCAAATAAAAATCTCCCTCACGTGTTTAAAAGTTAATCTCAACCTTTTTAATCATGCCTGCGTGTTCTGCATACGGGTAATAAGGTTACAAATAATGTTTCCACACGAAACATTATCACATCACATGTTTTTATTTTCGTAAGCTTTTATTTTTATTCAGTCCGAAACAGTACGAGCAGGGGAATCTTTTTGCAAGGGAGCTGCCCGGGGAATTGTAGTACTATTTAATAAGCAAGGAGCATACTAATTCACGGCAATCCTCCCTCACGGCGATGATCTGAGTCAGCCATTTTTGTCTACCCCAGGTGGCTTCACTCGACTCCTATTAAATCAATGGGCATGCCGTCTCCAGTGAAAATTCTATCTCCATGAGGGCCAGCCATGGGCAGCATTTGGGGGCGGGACGCATGCGTGTGCTGTCCAATTGATTCCCCACTGGGGAAGAAATTGCATGCTTTCGCCCTCACAGCCACAGGTGGGGTGAAATTGCCCCCCCCCCCAGTTGCGCCTGCAGGAGCCAGGGCATTCCCCTCACTTTGGAGTTGGAAAACGAAGGGAACACGCCGGCTCTCGGGGCATCTGTAGAGGCGGTTGGAGCAAAATAGCTCCAGTTGCCTCTGCAGGACCCCATGTGCCCCCCTCACTTCCAAGCTGGAGAGTGAGGGGAATGTGCCATCTGGGAGGCGGGTAGAGCAAAATCTCTCCAGTTGCCCCTACAGGAGCCTGAGCGTCCCTCCTTTTGTGTCATCTTGGCATCACAATGTGTGACGTCATGCAACATGCATGGGGCTCCGAAAAGCTCTGGTAAACCTCTGCTTTTGGGACATGACAAGAGTGAGCCCAGAGGGACAGCTGAGGGGTTCTTGAGCATGTTTAGCTTCCTTATACTGAATCAAACCATTCGTCTAGCTAGGTCAGTTTAACCTACCTTGACTCTTGCAGAACCAGAGTGAACTTCCACTTTATCCTCAGAATACCATAAATATCCACATCGTGACAACCCTGGTCTAGCATGCAGAGGCGGTCTGGTCTGGGAGTGCACCCCATGGCGAGGCGACGAAATGGGCGAGCTCCATTTTAGAGCATTCCAGGTGCAAGGGAGGGCAGGCGGGCCAAAAAGCGCCTGGACTCCGCGCAATGGCGTGCGGACTCCATGCAATGGGGCCCCCCCTGCCGTCTGGCGCCCATGCGGCTTGCCATCCCTGCACCCCCCCCCTGGATCCGCGATTGCTAGCATGCCAAACAGTCATGATTTTGATCTAGGTAGGAGGACTGGCAAAATTTTCTTTGGAAGTTTTTTAGCCTTACACACCAGCAGTCAACAAATTATTTTTTGTTTCTCCTAGAGATTTTCTTCTGGTTCCACAGCTTCTGAAAAAGCCTGGAAACCTAGGCAGACAGCAATTGTATTTCCCTCTCCCGCAAACGCTACCATTCTTGTCTCTTTCACCTAAGTTTGTTTCCTTTCCAATTGGAAATTAAGGGTACCTAGCAACTGTTTATGGTGGAAAAAGTCACCAGGATTTGTCAATCATTTGCTTTCCTGCTTCCTAAGAGTTAATTGTTTGCTAAAGCTATTAGAATGTGTGCACTGTGGGGCAGGATTCAGGCTCTTAAAACAGTGGGATTCCCTCAGCCAGAACAGATTCTGGGCAACACAGCACTGAAGGACATAATATTTCAGGGGTGGCCAAAGATGGCTGTTTGGCATAGAATGTGCGGCTCGTGGAAATACGTTGCCTGAGCTCCTTTTTGCATCACAATTAATATAAAAGGTAAATACAAAATTTTCAAGCTTTATAATTATTTACCCGGTACAGGTCCAAACTTTTTATGCAATGAGTATTGACTGATGGATTAGATTCAATACTGATGGCTGCTGCAGATAAGGAGGACTCTGCTGATCCCTGGGGAAGGCGAAAAAAACACGCCCCTTTACAATTCCTGTTCTAAAAACTGCTTTTCGAGGGAGTCTGGCTATTGCAAGTGCTATTTTACCACTCACCAGGAGAAAAGTGCCCCCTTCCTTTGCCCTGGCTTGCTGAACAATAGAATACAGAAATGATTAATCAATTTCACATTCCATTCCAGTGAGGGCTATGGGAGGGGGGGCAATTTTCTTGGGCTGCAAGATAGCAGTTCTAATTGACTGCTTGACTGACTCGTGTTTTGTTTAATTTCTTTTAACACTTTTTTGTTATCAGCAGGGAGTCCCAGAACCAAACCCCCGTGGATACCAAGGTCCCTTTGTATAAACTGAGAGCCCACTGAATTAAAACGTAAGTTCATGGTGAGTAAATATATCTAAGAATTTAAATGCTTCTTAAATATTGCAACTCTCAGATATCTGCAGTCTATTGTATGTGGCTCTCACATTAAGCAAGTTTAGCCACTGTATTGGAAAAGGAAGGAGATACCCCGAGGAGATAGGGAATGGTATCAGCAGTGGCCCCTTGTCCCAAATTAGCCAGGAAGTATGGGGTTAATCCCAGAGCTTCTGCAAGCCTGCAGCAGGAACACAGCTGCAGGCTGATGAGGGCCCTGGCTAGGAAGGGTGATTAGCACAGGTGCAGATGCGTGTGGCTGATGAATTAAAGCCTGCCCAGCAACAGACACTGATTGGCCGCCTCAGTATAAAGTTGGAGGCAGGAGCTGCAGTAAGTTAGCACCAGGTAGGTGTAGGAAGGAAGGAAGGAAGGAAAGTGAGTGAGTGAGTGAGTGAGTGAGTGAGTGAGTGGCAGTGGACTGACTGACTGACTGACTGAAGGACTGTTGGATGGACTGACTGGATACTTGGTTATTGGAACTGTGAGTGGGTTCCTGTGGTGCCTTGGTTGGAGAGTTGTTGTATGGCTGCCATGCCCTTGGAGCCACTGAGTGGAGGAGGTAGTTGTAGCTTAGGTAAACTGATTGTCTATTGTTTGGGGGTAGGGTTTTGTGGTGCCAAGTTAGACTTAGGGTATCTTGAGCTAAGCCGGTGACGAGGACAGTCTGGAGGAGGTTGGCCAGCCGGTGAATCCAAGCAAGGCTGCTGGAAGAGAGGAGAACCGGTGGGTGCAGGAATTCCCTCTCTCTTACCTATCTCTGACGCTGCTTAAAGGGGAAAGTAGTCAGCCTAGTGTGAGCATTGGGGCCCTCGGGGAGGCCCAGCAGGGGGGTTCTGAACAGCCATCCCTGCAATATTCACTCTCAGACTGACCTGGGCAATGCCAGCTCTACTTATGGGAGTTCTTTGACCTGTGACCCTAGTAAGCTTTATAAGCCCAATGTAAAATGAGCAAAGAGACTCTCAAAGACATGACACATTCTTTGCGTGCCACTTAGTGGCACTCTGGCTATTGTCCTTCTCACCGCACAAGTGCTGTTGTCACTTCAAAAGCATGTACACCAAGCTCAACACCCATGTTATAAATGCTCTTCAAAATGCTCCAATACCAAAATTCCAACATCCAGGCCTAAGTATTCTGAGAGGGGTGCCTAAGTATTCTGCTCTCAATTAAGGAAATTAAGGAAACAGTAATACTAAAAAAAAAAAAGACTAGCCATTGACTTCCAGTATACTTTTAGTGTATCCCACGCATGTCTCTTTAGGACATTCTCCTTAGATTAGTGGTTCTCAAACTGTGGATTAGGACCCATTAGTGGGTCATCAGCCAATTTCAGGTGAGTTTATGAAGCACCCAGAGCAGCCACATTAAAGCGGCAGAAGATTTGGTCGAGAGGGTTAATGCCTCCGTTTGCCTGAAGATAAGAGCTGAAGATCTGAAGGTCGCCAGTTCGGGACAGCCGGAAGTCTCTGTGAGTGGCAGACCTCGTTAATTGCAACTGATTAACAGCTGAGCTTCGGCTGCCTTGTGTGAGGGGGAGTTGTGCCGAAGTCAGCTGCTTCTCTGGTGGGAGCAGGGAAGCCACTTATCAGCCAGCAAGAAGACAAACGGGTGGCCAGAAAGAAGGACTAAATCCAGAAAGATCCATCTGTATGTGTGCAGTTCTTGAAAGATAGAACATTTCTGTAAAAATTGTAAAAACCTTTGGGTTTCTGAATAGTCTGCCTATGTAAACTGCCTTGAGTTATAGTCATTAGAGAAATCTGGTGACCTAAGAAAGGCGGTATATAAATCCAAGTATTATTATTATTATTATTATTATTATTATTATTATTATTATTATTA
>JAJKFI010035439.1:5000-13058 GCA_029204185.1 Lerista edwardsae | reverse complement strand
AGAAAGAAAGAAAGAAAGAAAGAAAGAAAGAAAGAAAGAAAGAAAGAGCCCAATATTGTTTTCTGCTTTGTCGTATCATACAAACAAAGGAAGCTGATGGTCCCCAGGAGACAAGCTGTTAAATTGTAAACCCACAAAGATTTATTGACCATTTTATTAGTTGAGCGTGGAGAGATTCAACTCTGTGGCATTTCTTGGCTTGTCAAACAAACATACAATAACTTTGGAAAATGACACAGCCATCAGTTTCATCAGAGTTCTGGGTTTAGTTGGAGGAGAGCTGAAACGAATTCGTCCCTCCGAGTTTTTGTGTCAAAGAGTACCTTCTGAATAGTCCCCGAAGGACGGACTATGGCCTTCGAACCTGGTGTGTGGGACGTTACCAAATCATGTGCCATCCTCCCCGACTCCGAGAGTGGTCCAAACACACTTTACAGTGGCCCTTGTGCCAGCCAAACTTTGCTGGCCTAACTGTGCCGGCCGAACTCCAGGTTAGGATTGCGTTCCGGGTCCTGTTGTGCGCTATCCGTGGTCCTGATAGTCAGCAAGCTCGCCATCGCTTCCACCGTCTTTATCATGTACACCTCCGTTGTGGCTGCTGCAGCCCAGATTGTGCCACCCTTCTGGCTTCTGCGTTCAGATTTGGAATTCCACATTCAGACATTAGTCGCCAAACTTGGGCAGATTGCCAAATGTCGGGTGTGTATGGAATTCCAGGTCTCGGTTCTGCATTTGACCTTCCGATGAAGGCCGGGAACAAAACAACCTCTGAATAGCCTCTTCCAAGCAGGCGAGCGCCTTTAAATTTGCCTCGATTGTGGGTGCGACTCAGGGCTGTGATGAACACCAGCCCTCAGGCTAGATGGGCAGACTGTGTGTTGGTCAAGGAGGCAGTTAGAGTTCCTCCAGATTTCTGTCCAGTCCACTTTTCAAGGCACCTAGGCCAGATACCATCACCCCCTCCTGTGGCAAGGAGTTCCACAGCTTATTTACCCTCTGGGTAAAAAAAACAACAGTGAAGTGCATGACAAATATACATGCTTCCATGTGTTAATTTCCAGGCCCTCATGTTCTTCTTTCTACTCTCCTTCGGATCATTTTGATCACCCCCCTTTTTGAAGGATCTTGATTCATCCCCCCTCCCCAATTCATTTTCACTATTTTTCACTATTTTCACATTCTTCCATCGCCACACTGAGTTACGTGAACGCACACAGTGGGCTTTGCCTTAGCCCAATGAGTTTGTTTTCTTTCTGGGGAGCCTGTTGCAGTTGTGTATTTATTTATTTATTTGCTGTCGTATCCTCGCCTGGGAGATTTTTTTTTTTTCCAGGCGAGGGGCTGAGACCTCTGGTGACCAAACTGGGGCAATGAGGAGGTTGGAGGGGCATCGAAGCTGATGACACTCCAACGGAGCGAGGCTTCTGCTGTGCAGATAACGGCCCTTGCTGTAAAGGAAGTTGGAATTATAATGAGATGGGGAGGGGGAAAGGAAGCGCTTACTTTGGGAAAAATGATTTAGCCGTTCTCCCTGTTTTTATTCCTTGTGGTTTCTAGTTGGAGCCTATTGTAAGGACTACTCTGTGAAATTTTAAGCCTGGATGGAGACAGAGAAAGGCTTTAAAATAACACAGAAGAGCACGTAGCAACACAAAGGCTTGGTGACCAGGAGGAAAAGGGCAAGAATTCAACTTTTTGGCATGATCTGTCAATCCCATGAATAGGAATGCAATCTTCTGATTTTTTAATTATTTTGTTGTTGTTACTGTTGTTGTTGTTGTTGTTGCTGCTGCCAGATTCTGATTGGTTCCATCTAAGTGGCATGGCTGGAGAATATTGGGAAACGACCCCAAGCAGAACCCATCAGGAGAAGCAGAATTTTCTTGCCAGATCAGGTCTGTCTATAATCCAATATTCTTTTTCACACGGTGATGGACCAACCGTTCCTGGGGAGTTGGCAAGCATGGCCCAAAAGTGACGTGGACGACCTTTGATGGGGCATTTGCCCTTTGAAGGCATGGCGTTTCAATCGGAAATCTCGCCCCGCTCCATGCAAAACCAGGGACATCCGCAAGTCACTTGTGCGCGTTCGGCTCCAGGTTGAGAATTTGAGAACGCAATCCCGACCTGGAGTGCGGCCGGCACAGCTAGGCCAGCAAAATTTGACCGGCATAAGAGCCGTCAAGCGCGTCTGGATCACTCTCAGAATCAGGGAGGGTGGCGCACATCTATGTGCTGGTCTCTCTGATGCTGAGAGTGGTCCACATGCGCTTTATGGTGTCCCTTGTGCAGGCCAAACTTTGCTGCCTAGCTATGCCAGCCTCACTCCAGGTTAGGATTGCGCTCTGAGTCTCCAACCCAAATTCCCTTGAATGAATTCTGTCAATGCTTTTCTGAATTACTTTCTGAATCTCCAATTTAAGAAATTGTCACTTGGGGAGGTGGCGGCTTGGTTACACAACCACAAGTACGCATGTGCCTTCAGTGCAGTGGATACTTGTGTGCATTTTTCAGCCCAGCAGTAAACATGTACCGAGGGGCATGCTCCAAGCCCTACCGCAAATGCTGTCTGTTTTGAAGGCGACAATAGCATCTGAATTGCAGGCATTTGTCTGGACGATGGAAGGGGGTGTGTGCTGTTTTGCGCCGCTACACATCTTTTGGCACCCCTTCCCCCCTCTCACCCGATCAGGGATTTGATAATTGCTTTTTGATGAAGGAGGTGATTTTATGTAGGGCTGTTGTGAAATGGTTTCACACCCCTTTTTTGCAAGGTGTCGAAAGAGGTGGGGCAATTGGGGGAAATTTTCAAGGGTTGCTGCAGCGTTTGGGATGGGAGGCAAAATTCTCCAGTCGAGTGCTGGGGGGGGGGTGTTAACTCTGAAATTGCCATCAGAGTGACGTGATGTGCTCGGGCACTGTCATTCTGGGGTGGGTGGGGGGGAGGAGGTTGAATCCCAGTTCCAGTTTCATCAAATTTAGGGCACAATAGTAACCTGGAGTGAGGCCGGCAATTTGGCCAACACAAAGACCACTGTAAAGTATGTTTGGACGCCTCTCGGAGTCAGAGAGGCCAGCACATTGACTTGCGTCATCCCCCCTGACTCTGAGAGTGGTCCAAACGCACTTTACGGTGTCCCTTGTGCCGGCCAAACTTTGCTGGCCTCACTGTGCTGGCCAAACACCCGGTGACGATTGTGCTCTGAGAGGCACTTGTTTTCCTTTGTCTTTCCCTTTCAAATTCAGCTGACACACTTTCCACTGTGAATGTTGCATCTACTTCTATTTTTGCAATGTTTTGCAGTGCACCCCGAACCCCTTGAAATGAATCGAGGCAGGCAGGAGTCACACAGGAGTGGTCATCCCAAAGTGAACAGACCGACTTGCAGGTTTTTGCTGCAAAACCGCCCTTCATTATGTCGTGTGGATGTATGTGTGTGCGAAGGAGGTTTGTGCATGTCAAGGACTCCTAGGGGGAGGCAATGCGCCCCATATTTCACCCCACCTTCCACCACAAATGCAAAGGAATGGGACCCGGAGAGCAATCCTAACTTGGAGTTTGGCCGGCACAGTTTGGCCGGCACAAGGGCCACCTTCAAGCGCGTTTGGACCACTCTTGGAGTCAGGGAGGATGGCGCACGTCTGTGTGCTGGCCTCTCTGACTCCAAGAGTGGTCCAAGCATACTTGACGGTGGCCCTTATGCCGGCCAAACTGTGCTGCCCTAACTGTGCCAGCCTAACTCCACATTAGGATTGTGCCCTGTGGAACTCCTTGCCACAGGGTGTGCTGAGGGAGTCAGGGAGGATGGCGCACGAGAGTGTCCAAACATCCCTTGTGCTGGCCTAACTCCAGGTAAGGACTGCACCCCCACTCATTTATCAGACACTAAGGGACACCATTGGGGTGTGAGAGGGGACTCCCCCCCCTAATGCCCCTCCTCATGAGAATCACCCCCATCTCCTTTTGAAGTAACCTTCCACTTCCTTGCTGTTTTTGGGTCATGCTGCAATGTGACCAAATCATAGGCTTGACTTATTAGCTACAGATCTGAAGATCACCCCACTAGAATGTGAAGACTCTGCTCCCCAGTATCATGTTTCCGGCCAATGCGAAGCAAGACATCCTGGATAAAGTTTGGTAATTTATTTGCATCTCTTATTTGGAGCGTAGCCCTTCTACCAAGGAGCTCAGAAGGGAAGGAGAGGGGGGGGTAGGGATAGAACTGTCTTCTAGCCACGGCCGCCGGCGCCCCCTACTGGAAGAGGCTCTCTGTGCTTCCTGGTTGGAGTTGAGCACTCCTAATCTGTACATGAAAGCCATATTTGTACTGAGCTAAAATGGAAAAGGAAATGGACACCCCCCACAACGCAACACCACACCACACACAAATTCCTCTTTTGGGTGGGCAGCGGGGACAAGAGAAAAAGGCGGTCTTGGATTGTCGTGCTGTGTTCTTGTATGTACATAAACTTCCGGGGGTGTGTGGGGCAGGGAATAAGTACAACAACTGTCGATGTTACTTTATAACCTTTCTAAATATCCTGTGCTAATCTCAGAAGACAAACCTATAAATATATCTGGATTATACATGTTACGCTGCTGGTTTTCTTTCTGCTTGCCTGCCTGGAGGGGCGGACAAGGGGGGGGTACTGGCGGGACCAGGACTTTTTGGGGTGTACCCCACCCTGGGATAGCATGTGGTCTTTCTGCAAGGTAAGGAGAGGGGGGGATCTTGGGCTTGAGTCTTGGCTGCCATTGATGGAGAAAAGGGTTGCCATTAACAGCCCTCCCATGATTCTCCTCTGAAGTGGCAGTTGAAGCGATGGTGACAGATTCTGACCGTGCAGTCCAACCTGCCCCCTTTTGAAGACTTGAAGCTGAAAAATATTATTGTTGTTTCTCCGTTCCAGACAGCCCCCCAACTCCAAACTCTTAAGAACATAAGGCGAGCCCTGCAGGATCAGGCCAAAGGCCCATCTAGTCCAGCTTCCTTCATCTCACAGATGCCTCGGGTAGCAAACAAGACAACTAGATACGTGCATCTTGTTGCCACGCCCCTGAATCCGGCACTCCAAGGTAGCCTGCCTCTAAAATAAGGAGGTTGCACTAACCATCATGGCTTACAGCCCACGATGGACTTTTCCTCCAGAAATCTGCCCAGTCCCTTTTGAAAGGCATCTAGGCCAGACGCCGCCACCACCACCTCCTGTGGCAAGAAGTTCCACAGATTAATGACCCACCAGGTTAAAAAGTATTTTCTTTTATCCGTTCTCACTCTCCCAACACTCAATTTTAGTGGGTGTCTCCTGGTTGGCTGTGAGATGATTCCGGTCTGAAAGGAGTTCCCCAGACCCCTTTGGGATAGGCACCCCCTGCTAAATCTAAAGTGCCACTCGTTTTATGGGTGCTTCTTGCACTCGTTTTATGGGTGCTTCACAGAGGATCCAAGGTTTGGGGCCAGAAACTGCATGTTCAAAGGAAGCAGCCATCTGTCTGGTTCGTTAAATAAGAGTTAAACAGGGCTCCCTTTCCTGCTAATTAACAGCCGTGCCAAGGGAGGGGGGTGTACAAAGCGGCTGCGTAAAACAGGCCTTGTGCGATTAATGGGTGAAGATTGTGTTAATTGAGCGGCAGCCCTCGTTCCTCACCATGTTCCCTCTTCTTTTTCCTGAAACCTGTGTGGGTGGGTGGGTGCAATCCTAACCTGGAGTTAGTCCGGCACAGTTAGGCCAGCAAAGTGTGGCCAGCACAAGGGACACCGTCAAGTATGTTTGGACCCCTCTCGGAGTCAGAGGCCAGCACACAGACGCGCTCAGTGGTGTTATTCAAGTGATTTAGGAACAGGAACTCACTTTTGAGTTCAAATTCAAATGTTGAAAACAAACAAAAAAAACCCGGAAGCAGCCACGGAGCCCGTTAGGATCCGGAACGCCCGTTCTGGTCCGTTCCCCCTGAATGACATCACTGGACATGCTCTACCCTCCCTGACTCCAAGCGGGGTCCAAACGCGCTTGACGGTGTCCCTTGTGCCGGCCAAACTTTGCTGGCCTGACTGTGCCGGCCTCACTCCAGGTTAGGATTGCACCTTCTATGCGCACACATGTGCAGACATGCGCTAGGGTGTTGAGGACTGTGTGCACCTTCTATGCGCACACATGTGCAGACATGCGCTAGGGTGTTGATCATCTGCGGATCAGAGGGAAGCCTTCTGATCAATCAATCCCCTTGAGGTTTCTGTTGCTTTTTTCAACCTTGCACAAAAGGCCTCCTGAAAAATTTCACGTGTAGTATGAATGAATGAATAATTCTATTACGGTCTTAGACCAGTACACATGTAGTACAGAAAACATGTTTGGCTGGCTTCTAGCTACAATTCTCGGCTCTTTCGGGTTGGGCAGGAAAAGGATTTGAAGGGTCTATTTGGCCAGTGTGATTAATGCGCTTGATGGCATTTTATCTGAGAACAGATAAAAGGAAATAATTTTTTTTTACCAAGTTGGTACTTCATCTGTGGAACTCCTTGCCACAGGAGGTGGTGATGGCGTCTGGCCTAGATGCCTTTCAAAGGGGATTGGACAGATTTCTGGAGGAAAAGTCCATAGCAGGCTACAGGCCATGATGGTTAGTGCAACCTTCTTATTTTAGGCTACCTCAGGGTGCAGAGGAGTGGCAACAAGATGCACATAGCTAGTTGTCTTGTGTGCTCCCTGAGACACCTGGTGGGCCACTGGGAGATGCAAGAAGCTGGACTAGGTGGGCCTTTGGCCTGATCCAGCAGAGCTCTTCTCATGTTCTTATGGTCATTTCCCACTCCATAACCAGGAAATATTCAAAATCCTGCAAAGGATCAGTGGGGAGCGAGTTCTAAATAAAGGAATGGTGATCCATAAAGAAAAATGGCACAAGGCTGTGATGGCTTATTCCTCCCATCAATCTGCCCAATCCCCTTTGATTGGGGACGCCGTCCCCCACGTCCTGTGGCAAGGAGTTCCACACACTCACGCCACACTGGGTCAAGAGATATTTTCTTGTGTGTTTCTCCCCATCCTCCTCGTGAGAGGCTGCCCCTTGGTTTGGGGGTTGTGCCAGCATGTCTGTTGCGGAGCTTGCATGCCAGCATCAATAAGGGGCGTGGGAGGGGGGGCAGAGAGCACATCATGGCAGAAGATTTAGCCAAGAGGGTTAATGCCTCCGTTTGCCCGAAGATAACACCTGAAGATCTCAAGGTCGTGAGCCCGGGACTGCCGCGAGCAGCAGACCTTGGAAACTGCGGCTGATTAAAAAGCTGAGTTTCAGCTGCCTCGTGGGAGGAGGAGTGTGCTGAAATCAGCTGCATCTCTGGTGGCAGCAGGGAAGCCTCATCAGCCAGCAGACGACAGACGGGTGGCTAAAGAAAGAAGGCTAAATCCAGAAAGAAAGATCTGTAGGAGTGTTGTTCTTGGAAGATAGAACATTCTGTAAATTGTAAAAACCTTCGGGTTTGTGAGAAAGTCTGCCTATGTAAACCGCCTTGAGTTCAATCATTAGAGAAATCTAGTGATATTAAGAAAGGCGGTATATAAATAAATGTATTATTTTTTTATTATGGTGCAAGAGGTAAGCCTGACACCTGCAGTAGCCAGAAAGCTGGCACGTGCCTACCTGTCATGTTCCAGAGTGTGGGAGGAGGGGGGAAGTGAGGGATTGCTTTCTCTGCAGTCAAACTGCACCTGGAAAAGAGAGCGAGAGGCTGTGTTTACTTCTGAGCATCTCATTACTCTCCGAACACTGCCACACTGGAGGGAGTTTCAAAGCCAGCCCGAGAAAGCGAGGAAAAGCCCCCCTGAAATAATAAGGCCTCTAATGGGACTCAGTTCTGGGGGGGAAAAAGATTAAAAGAGCTGAAGCTGGCTTAGTCCAGCAAAGGGAGCCGGCGATGGGAAAAAAACGCAGAAGCCGGTGGATTTCTAGCAAGCGCGCGCGCGCGAGAGAGAGAGAGCTGGAGGCCACGTTGGGATTAAGGCTGGGGAAAAAACAGGCCTTCTTCCCCAGCCGAAGTAAATCAAATCCGGAGGAAA
>JAJKFI010035438.1:5000-13066 GCA_029204185.1 Lerista edwardsae | reverse complement strand
AGAAAGAAAGAAAGAAAGAAAGAAAGAAAGAAAGAAAGAAAGAAAGAGCCCAATATTGTTTTCTGCTTTGTCGTATCATACAAACAAAGGAAGCTGATGGTCCCCAGGAGACAAGCTGTTAAATTGTAAACCCACAAAGATTTATTGACCATTTTATTAGTTGAGCGTGGAGAGATTCAACTCTGTGGCATTTCTTGGCTTGTCAAACAAACATACAATAACTTTGGAAAATGACACAGCCATCAGTTTCATCAGAGTTCTGGGTTTAGTTGGAGGAGAGCTGAAACGAATTCGTCCCTC
Organism: Lerista edwardsae; assembly: GCA_029204185.1. NCBI lineage: Eukaryota > Metazoa > Chordata > Lepidosauria > Squamata > Scincidae > Lerista > Lerista edwardsae. Next base: position 12,766 of record JAJKFI010035438.1, on the reverse strand, counting down.
CGAGTTTTTGTGTCAAAGAGTACCTTCTGAATAGTCCCCGAAGGACGGACTATGGCCTTCGAACCTGGTGTGTGGGACGTTACCAAATCATGTGCCATCCTCCCCGACTCCGAGAGTGGTCCAAACACACTTTACAGTGGCCCTTGTGCCAGCCAAACTTTGCTGGCCTAACTGTGCCGGCCGAACTCCAGGTTAGGATTGCGTTCCGGGTCCTGTTGTGCGCTATCCGTGGTCCTGATAGTCAGCAAGCTCGCCATCGCTTCCACCGTCTTTATCATGTACACCTCCGTTGTGGCTGCTGCAGCCCAGATTGTGCCACCCTTCTGGCTTCTGCGTTCAGATTTGGAATTCCACATTCAGACATTAGTCGCCAAACTTGGGCAGATTGCCAAATGTCGGGTGTGTATGGAATTCCAGGTCTCGGTTCTGCATTTGACCTTCCGATGAAGGCCGGGAACAAAACAACCTCTGAATAGCCTCTTCCAAGCAGGCGAGCGCCTTTAAATTTGCCTCGATTGTGGGTGCGACTCAGGGCTGTGATGAACACCAGCCCTCAGGCTAGATGGGCAGACTGTGTGTTGGTCAAGGAGGCAGTTAGAGTTCCTCCAGATTTCTGTCCAGTCCACTTTTCAAGGCACCTAGGCCAGATACCATCACCCCCTCCTGTGGCAAGGAGTTCCACAGCTTATTTACCCTCTGGGTAAAAAAAACAACAGTGAAGTGCATGACAAATATACATGCTTCCATGTGTTAATTTCCAGGCCCTCATGTTCTTCTTTCTACTCTCCTTCGGATCATTTTGATCACCCCCCTTTTTGAAGGATCTTGATTCATCCCCCCTCCCCAATTCATTTTCACTATTTTTCACTATTTTCACATTCTTCCATCGCCACACTGAGTTACGTGAACGCACACAGTGGGCTTTGCCTTAGCCCAATGAGTTTGTTTTCTTTCTGGGGAGCCTGTTGCAGTTGTGTATTTATTTATTTATTTGCTGTCGTATCCTCGCCTGGGAGATTTTTTTTTTTTCCAGGCGAGGGGCTGAGACCTCTGGTGACCAAACTGGGGCAATGAGGAGGTTGGAGGGGCATCGAAGCTGATGACACTCCAACGGAGCGAGGCTTCTGCTGTGCAGATAACGGCCCTTGCTGTAAAGGAAGTTGGAATTATAATGAGATGGGGAGGGGGAAAGGAAGCGCTTACTTTGGGAAAAATGATTTAGCCGTTCTCCCTGTTTTTATTCCTTGTGGTTTCTAGTTGGAGCCTATTGTAAGGACTACTCTGTGAAATTTTAAGCCTGGATGGAGACAGAGAAAGGCTTTAAAATAACACAGAAGAGCACGTAGCAACACAAAGGCTTGGTGACCAGGAGGAAAAGGGCAAGAATTCAACTTTTTGGCATGATCTGTCAATCCCATGAATAGGAATGCAATCTTCTGATTTTTTAATTATTTTGTTGTTGTTACTGTTGTTGTTGTTGTTGTTGCTGCTGCCAGATTCTGATTGGTTCCATCTAAGTGGCATGGCTGGAGAATATTGGGAAACGACCCCAAGCAGAACCCATCAGGAGAAGCAGAATTTTCTTGCCAGATCAGGTCTGTCTATAATCCAATATTCTTTTTCACACGGTGATGGACCAACCGTTCCTGGGGAGTTGGCAAGCATGGCCCAAAAGTGACGTGGACGACCTTTGATGGGGCATTTGCCCTTTGAAGGCATGGCGTTTCAATCGGAAATCTCGCCCCGCTCCATGCAAAACCAGGGACATCCGCAAGTCACTTGTGCGCGTTCGGCTCCAGGTTGAGAATTTGAGAACGCAATCCCGACCTGGAGTGCGGCCGGCACAGCTAGGCCAGCAAAATTTGACCGGCATAAGAGCCGTCAAGCGCGTCTGGATCACTCTCAGAATCAGGGAGGGTGGCGCACATCTATGTGCTGGTCTCTCTGATGCTGAGAGTGGTCCACATGCGCTTTATGGTGTCCCTTGTGCAGGCCAAACTTTGCTGCCTAGCTATGCCAGCCTCACTCCAGGTTAGGATTGCGCTCTGAGTCTCCAACCCAAATTCCCTTGAATGAATTCTGTCAATGCTTTTCTGAATTACTTTCTGAATCTCCAATTTAAGAAATTGTCACTTGGGGAGGTGGCGGCTTGGTTACACAACCACAAGTACGCATGTGCCTTCAGTGCAGTGGATACTTGTGTGCATTTTTCAGCCCAGCAGTAAACATGTACCGAGGGGCATGCTCCAAGCCCTACCGCAAATGCTGTCTGTTTTGAAGGCGACAATAGCATCTGAATTGCAGGCATTTGTCTGGACGATGGAAGGGGGTGTGTGCTGTTTTGCGCCGCTACACATCTTTTGGCACCCCTTCCCCCCTCTCACCCGATCAGGGATTTGATAATTGCTTTTTGATGAAGGAGGTGATTTTATGTAGGGCTGTTGTGAAATGGTTTCACACCCCTTTTTTGCAAGGTGTCGAAAGAGGTGGGGCAATTGGGGGAAATTTTCAAGGGTTGCTGCAGCGTTTGGGATGGGAGGCAAAATTCTCCAGTCGAGTGCTGGGGGGGGGGTGTTAACTCTGAAATTGCCATCAGAGTGACGTGATGTGCTCGGGCACTGTCATTCTGGGGTGGGTGGGGGGGAGGAGGTTGAATCCCAGTTCCAGTTTCATCAAATTTAGGGCACAATAGTAACCTGGAGTGAGGCCGGCAATTTGGCCAACACAAAGACCACTGTAAAGTATGTTTGGACGCCTCTCGGAGTCAGAGAGGCCAGCACATTGACTTGCGTCATCCCCCCCTGACTCTGAGAGTGGTCCAAACGCACTTTACGGTGTCCCTTGTGCCGGCCAAACTTTGCTGGCCTCACTGTGCTGGCCAAACACCCGGTGACGATTGTGCTCTGAGAGGCACTTGTTTTCCTTTGTCTTTCCCTTTCAAATTCAGCTGACACACTTTCCACTGTGAATGTTGCATCTACTTCTATTTTTGCAATGTTTTGCAGTGCACCCCGAACCCCTTGAAATGAATCGAGGCAGGCAGGAGTCACACAGGAGTGGTCATCCCAAAGTGAACAGACCGACTTGCAGGTTTTTGCTGCAAAACCGCCCTTCATTATGTCGTGTGGATGTATGTGTGTGCGAAGGAGGTTTGTGCATGTCAAGGACTCCTAGGGGGAGGCAATGCGCCCCATATTTCACCCCACCTTCCACCACAAATGCAAAGGAATGGGACCCGGAGAGCAATCCTAACTTGGAGTTTGGCCGGCACAGTTTGGCCGGCACAAGGGCCACCTTCAAGCGCGTTTGGACCACTCTTGGAGTCAGGGAGGATGGCGCACGTCTGTGTGCTGGCCTCTCTGACTCCAAGAGTGGTCCAAGCATACTTGACGGTGGCCCTTATGCCGGCCAAACTGTGCTGCCCTAACTGTGCCAGCCTAACTCCACATTAGGATTGTGCCCTGTGGAACTCCTTGCCACAGGGTGTGCTGAGGGAGTCAGGGAGGATGGCGCACGAGAGTGTCCAAACATCCCTTGTGCTGGCCTAACTCCAGGTAAGGACTGCACCCCCACTCATTTATCAGACACTAAGGGACACCATTGGGGTGTGAGAGGGGACTCCCCCCCCTAATGCCCCTCCTCATGAGAATCACCCCCATCTCCTTTTGAAGTAACCTTCCACTTCCTTGCTGTTTTTGGGTCATGCTGCAATGTGACCAAATCATAGGCTTGACTTATTAGCTACAGATCTGAAGATCACCCCACTAGAATGTGAAGACTCTGCTCCCCAGTATCATGTTTCCGGCCAATGCGAAGCAAGACATCCTGGATAAAGTTTGGTAATTTATTTGCATCTCTTATTTGGAGCGTAGCCCTTCTACCAAGGAGCTCAGAAGGGAAGGAGAGGGGGGGGGTAGGGATAGAACTGTCTTCTAGCCACGGCCGCCGGCGCCCCCTACTGGAAGAGGCTCTCTGTGCTTCCTGGTTGGAGTTGAGCACTCCTAATCTGTACATGAAAGCCATATTTGTACTGAGCTAAAATGGAAAAGGAAATGGACACCCCCCACAACGCAACACCACACCACACACAAATTCCTCTTTTGGGTGGGCAGCGGGGACAAGAGAAAAAGGCGGTCTTGGATTGTCGTGCTGTGTTCTTGTATGTACATAAACTTCCGGGGGTGTGTGGGGCAGGGAATAAGTACAACAACTGTCGATGTTACTTTATAACCTTTCTAAATATCCTGTGCTAATCTCAGAAGACAAACCTATAAATATATCTGGATTATACATGTTACGCTGCTGGTTTTCTTTCTGCTTGCCTGCCTGGAGGGGCGGACAAGGGGGGGGTACTGGCGGGACCAGGACTTTTTGGGGTGTACCCCACCCTGGGATAGCATGTGGTCTTTCTGCAAGGTAAGGAGAGGGGGGGATCTTGGGCTTGAGTCTTGGCTGCCATTGATGGAGAAAAGGGTTGCCATTAACAGCCCTCCCATGATTCTCCTCTGAAGTGGCAGTTGAAGCGATGGTGACAGATTCTGACCGTGCAGTCCAACCTGCCCCCTTTTGAAGACTTGAAGCTGAAAAATATTATTGTTGTTTCTCCGTTCCAGACAGCCCCCCAACTCCAAACTCTTAAGAACATAAGGCGAGCCCTGCAGGATCAGGCCAAAGGCCCATCTAGTCCAGCTTCCTTCATCTCACAGATGCCTCGGGTAGCAAACAAGACAACTAGATACGTGCATCTTGTTGCCACGCCCCTGAATCCGGCACTCCAAGGTAGCCTGCCTCTAAAATAAGGAGGTTGCACTAACCATCATGGCTTACAGCCCACGATGGACTTTTCCTCCAGAAATCTGCCCAGTCCCTTTTGAAAGGCATCTAGGCCAGACGCCGCCACCACCACCTCCTGTGGCAAGAAGTTCCACAGATTAATGACCCACCAGGTTAAAAAGTATTTTCTTTTATCCGTTCTCACTCTCCCAACACTCAATTTTAGTGGGTGTCTCCTGGTTGGCTGTGAGATGATTCCGGTCTGAAAGGAGTTCCCCAGACCCCTTTGGGATAGGCACCCCCTGCTAAATCTAAAGTGCCACTCGTTTTATGGGTGCTTCTTGCACTCGTTTTATGGGTGCTTCACAGAGGATCCAAGGTTTGGGGCCAGAAACTGCATGTTCAAAGGAAGCAGCCATCTGTCTGGTTCGTTAAATAAGAGTTAAACAGGGCTCCCTTTCCTGCTAATTAACAGCCGTGCCAAGGGAGGGGGGTGTACAAAGCGGCTGCGTAAAACAGGCCTTGTGCGATTAATGGGTGAAGATTGTGTTAATTGAGCGGCAGCCCTCGTTCCTCACCATGTTCCCTCTTCTTTTTCCTGAAACCTGTGTGGGTGGGTGGGTGCAATCCTAACCTGGAGTTAGTCCGGCACAGTTAGGCCAGCAAAGTGTGGCCAGCACAAGGGACACCGTCAAGTATGTTTGGACCCCTCTCGGAGTCAGAGGCCAGCACACAGACGCGCTCAGTGGTGTTATTCAAGTGATTTAGGAACAGGAACTCACTTTTGAGTTCAAATTCAAATGTTGAAAACAAACAAAAAAAACCCGGAAGCAGCCACGGAGCCCGTTAGGATCCGGAACGCCCGTTCTGGTCCGTTCCCCCTGAATGACATCACTGGACATGCTCTACCCTCCCTGACTCCAAGCGGGGTCCAAACGCGCTTGACGGTGTCCCTTGTGCCGGCCAAACTTTGCTGGCCTGACTGTGCCGGCCTCACTCCAGGTTAGGATTGCACCTTCTATGCGCACACATGTGCAGACATGCGCTAGGGTGTTGAGGACTGTGTGCACCTTCTATGCGCACACATGTGCAGACATGCGCTAGGGTGTTGATCATCTGCGGATCAGAGGGAAGCCTTCTGATCAATCAATCCCCTTGAGGTTTCTGTTGCTTTTTTCAACCTTGCACAAAAGGCCTCCTGAAAAATTTCACGTGTAGTATGAATGAATGAATAATTCTATTACGGTCTTAGACCAGTACACATGTAGTACAGAAAACATGTTTGGCTGGCTTCTAGCTACAATTCTCGGCTCTTTCGGGTTGGGCAGGAAAAGGATTTGAAGGGTCTATTTGGCCAGTGTGATTAATGCGCTTGATGGCATTTTATCTGAGAACAGATAAAAGGAAATAATTTTTTTTTACCAAGTTGGTACTTCATCTGTGGAACTCCTTGCCACAGGAGGTGGTGATGGCGTCTGGCCTAGATGCCTTTCAAAGGGGATTGGACAGATTTCTGGAGGAAAAGTCCATAGCAGGCTACAGGCCATGATGGTTAGTGCAACCTTCTTATTTTAGGCTACCTCAGGGTGCAGAGGAGTGGCAACAAGATGCACATAGCTAGTTGTCTTGTGTGCTCCCTGAGACACCTGGTGGGCCACTGGGAGATGCAAGAAGCTGGACTAGGTGGGCCTTTGGCCTGATCCAGCAGAGCTCTTCTCATGTTCTTATGGTCATTTCCCACTCCATAACCAGGAAATATTCAAAATCCTGCAAAGGATCAGTGGGGAGCGAGTTCTAAATAAAGGAATGGTGATCCATAAAGAAAAATGGCACAAGGCTGTGATGGCTTATTCCTCCCATCAATCTGCCCAATCCCCTTTGATTGGGGACGCCGTCCCCCACGTCCTGTGGCAAGGAGTTCCACACACTCACGCCACACTGGGTCAAGAGATATTTTCTTGTGTGTTTCTCCCCATCCTCCTCGTGAGAGGCTGCCCCTTGGTTTGGGGGTTGTGCCAGCATGTCTGTTGCGGAGCTTGCATGCCAGCATCAATAAGGGGCGTGGGAGGGGGGGGCAGAGAGCACATCATGGCAGAAGATTTAGCCAAGAGGGTTAATGCCTCCGTTTGCCCGAAGATAACACCTGAAGATCTCAAGGTCGTGAGCCCGGGACTGCCGCGAGCAGCAGACCTTGGAAACTGCGGCTGATTAAAAAGCTGAGTTTCAGCTGCCTCGTGGGAGGAGGAGTGTGCTGAAATCAGCTGCATCTCTGGTGGCAGCAGGGAAGCCTCATCAGCCAGCAGACGACAGACGGGTGGCTAAAGAAAGAAGGCTAAATCCAGAAAGAAAGATCTGTAGGAGTGTTGTTCTTGGAAGATAGAACATTCTGTAAATTGTAAAAACCTTCGGGTTTGTGAGAAAGTCTGCCTATGTAAACCGCCTTGAGTTCAATCATTAGAGAAATCTAGTGATATTAAGAAAGGCGGTATATAAATAAATGTATTATTTTTTTATTATGGTGCAAGAGGTAAGCCTGACACCTGCAGTAGCCAGAAAGCTGGCACGTGCCTACCTGTCATGTTCCAGAGTGTGGGAGGAGGGGGGAAGTGAGGGATTGCTTTCTCTGCAGTCAAACTGCACCTGGAAAAGAGAGCGAGAGGCTGTGTTTACTTCTGAGCATCTCATTACTCTCCGAACACTGCCACACTGGAGGGAGTTTCAAAGCCAGCCCGAGAAAGCGAGGAAAAGCCCCCCTGAAATAATAAGGCCTCTAATGGGACTCAGTTCTGGGGGGGGAAAAAGATTAAAAGAGCTGAAGCTGGCTTAGTCCAGCAAAGGGAGCCGGCGATGGGAAAAAAACGCAGAAGCCGGTGGATTTCTAGCAAGCGCGCGCGCGCGAGAGAGAGAGAGCTGGAGGCCACGTTGGGATTAAGGCTGGGGAAAAAACAGGCCTTCTTCCCCAGCCGAAGTAAATCAAATCCGGAGGAAAGCAA